>CAJQZP010000246.1:1085000-1172500 GCA_907164705.1 Parnassius apollo | reverse complement strand
AGGACTAAGACGGAATGCCTCGTTTCCATTAAAAGGGTCTCTGGTTCTCTACACTCACCGTATGAAACAAAGCAGCGTTAAGCTGCTATTTAACGCAGGTATTCTGTAAGAGCGTGATTCTGCCCTGGTCTAGGCGATCCATTCGTGTTACAACTACGAGTATATCTGTAATACGAGCATTAAATTACATAAATTGCATTTTTCCTCCTCTGTCTTCTTCTTTATCAGTCCACTAGTAAGAGGGAGTCACAAATCGGTGCTAATACAGTATATCGAAAAAGTAAAGACTCGACTTCAGAAGATATAATGTGGAAATTATTATTTTTCATAATTGACGTCGACTTTTTAAATTTTTTACGTTTATTTTTACGTTTATAGTGACTTATTGTCAGTCTCTGTAAATAGTTACATTAAAACTTTAACTCCTATTCTTCTGACTTCTTATTGGTGCATTTTATTTCTAAAATGTATATGTCTCCACCCGTGAGACCACTCATTCAAATAGCGGAAGCATCATTAAAATCTGTTCAACTCGTTTTCTGCCCAAGCGTCCGTTTGGGTTAACACGACCCTCTTGCTTCTATTTGCCGCCAAGCAGTTTGATCTGCTGTGTTCCAGGCTGAATTGTATAGAGATCTAGTATACAAAGTAATTACAGGCTGTGAGTCATTCCATCTTATTCATTAACGGTCAGAACGAATCTGTTGTCTTCTTTTGTTGCAGGTGTCCGTGTGCACTTACTTACCGTCACGTGGACTGTGGGTTCCTTTGTCACTGCAGTCAAATATTTAAAACTGCAGTTTTATAAACTAAAACTAATAGATGCTTATCCTTGTACTTTGTGTACGTACCTGAACTGCCTCCACGATACCTGAGAGAAATCCTAGTATAGAGGTACGCTTTTGAATAAATTCGATATATCCACATGAGGGAGCGATATTATTATCTAACCATATATATATTGTTATACTCTATTAAATATATCTGTACTGTGATCAAATAAATATACTATGTTTATTTTTCGATTGATATTTATGATAATTGTTTAAAATAAATATAAAGGATAAGTTACTAAGCAAACAAAATAAAAATTATTTTATATGTCGTGTTAGTACCCTTAACCGACGAGCATGTATGCGTAGATACATATATGGATGTAAAGGAGGCGAAAAAGGTATGTCAGGATCGTGTCAAATGGAAGTCCGTAGTATCTGCCTACCCCTCTGGGAGACAGGCGTGAGTGTTTATGTATATGTAATGTATTATTTATGTATGTCGTGTTAGTGTCTTTACTTAAAATTGATATTTCATAAAACCCGTTTAACAAAATCTTACATATTTAACAAAATGTAGGATGCCAGCACATTATAAAGACAATGAAACTACCTTATCAATTCTGAATATTAATATCCTATGTTCCAACATTGCAACAAAAAATGATTTAATTATAAACGTTGAAGCCGATTGTCGCGTGTGGCGACCTACTTTAAGCGAGTATTTTGTAGGTCGTTCCATCGTAATATCACCGCTACCAGTGAATCATAAACCGAACGTTTTACAGTTTCTATACGGTATTCAACTCCCGTCTTCCATTTTAACACCGTAACTGTGTAGTAACTAAAGCTGCAATGAATATGATTGTACAATTATGTTTTAATTACGTTAGCGTAAATACATTCGTAAACGAAGTACTATTTCTGCTGTTTATACCGACACCAACGAAGGTTGAAACGTGAAGGAACATCATTAACGAAGTGTGATCTTAATTGCAGCCAAACTGTGTCATTTGAAATGACGATTATTCGAATGCTATACATAATCTATTAAGTGCATTTGGAACGAAGCAGATAGTGGACGGTAAACTAACGTCATCATTATATCAGCGCAACAGAATCTATTATCGCGTGATTAGCGTTTAGATTAGTATGCATACAGATACAAAACGCATTTTATGAATACATTTTTATCTATGCATTTTGTACGAAACAAGAATTCATTTGATTTCCATTATATGTACTTCACTTACTATTTTGAAATTTAAATTGTGTGTAATAAAGTATATTATGTAACTGATAAATAAAAATCCAGCATAGCCATTATTCTCGAATTTTTTTTCGTTATTTTAAAGGTTCCAACTTTATGTAAATAATATTGTAAAGTCCTTAGATCATAGTCTGATATAAAACTGCTCATATGCGGCTCAAGCTATGTGACAATTTTACTCAGAATATGCAGTTGGCCACCATAAGGGCGATTTTAGATTTTAGATTGATGTGAGTGTTTTATCAATTATCTCCTTTGCACAACACGATAGCGCAGGTGACTAAACCTCCTGTGACTTTAAATTCTCTGCCAGGTGTCGCGATAAATGCAACAGACGCCTTTCCTGTTCTTGACTTTACAAGCTACGACGAAGTCAAAATACTCAGCAATAATTAAATAACCACACTTTGAAATTCATGCCTGCAGATGACGAGTTCTTGTATATATAATTTTTATACGACTTAAAAAAAACTAAGGACAGACATAAATTACGCATATTAAAATCATATGATAATACTATAGAATATAGGGCAGTGGCTTTGACTTTAAATAAAATTAATGTTATCACAATTATCAACATCACCCAACGGAAGAAAGGTCTTTACTGGATATAGGCCTAAACCAAGGGGCGCCACGTCGTCGATTTTACGAGCATCAGTATCACCGACCAAGTTACCTTCTTTTAAAGATCATCATTACTTTTAGAGCGTTCCACATTACGTTTATGCAAACTTGGATCTCAAGGAGATTTTAAACATGCAACGCACCTCACGCCACCAAGTCAAAAATGTGTCATTTCTCCTACAAGGCATTTACCCACCCAGCATTGTGACATTTGTTTTGTTTTCTCCATAAGTAAAAGTGTCTTCTATTAGAAAATACAATTGAGGTTGCGTTCATTCATACTAACATTTTAGATTTTATCCAGGTCATCGTCACGCTCACGTTAAGTTACTATAGCCGACTGCCGCAACAAGATGGCGGAAACTTATCATTGAGGTGAAGGCCTCAAAGTTGCACCGGAAACAAATCTTTGTATTGTTCAGTAGCAAAAAATGTGAACACAGAAAGGGACCCTATAAAAATTAGAAGGAATTATATTTCGTTGTTGCAACCATCAAAAAAGTCGTAGGTATAGCATTATAAAACTAAAAACTATAAATCTAATATATAAAAATTAATATATGTTGTATATGTATCGTGGTAGATCCACGTCGTTCATCAGATTGCAGTAAAACTTTGTCAACATATTGCTTGCACTTGGCCTTGGCCGGTAGGTGGCGTATAGAGTCCAGATATCATCCGTGCGAAGCCGGGGCAGATCGCTAGTAGTATATATAGGTTATACCAAACCTTTTATATATATATACAAGGTTTGGTACGACCTATTGAATTAGATGCTTTTTACATTATTATTTAGCTTGTTTCGATTTAGAACGTAGCAATCTAGAACTGAAAATCATCGTGTTAAATCATTTATTATGTTTTGTGTTAAAAAAAACACTAGCACTCACTTACTGGAAATATTCTAACTCACAAATGCTTGTACTAGGAGCTGTTTTTTAACAAAAGTCAATTGGGGGATCCGAACGCTGGACTTTTTACTTTTGCAATCAGTACTCAGAACTATCAGGCTAATATCGATTTAGACCTAAACTACACAAAACTAATAAACTTCAGGTTATGGATTTTATGGAAGTAGTTTCAGTGACAGGAAGGAGGTCAGTTAACATCAGGTGGCCGCATGATCACTTGCCTCCTACAAAAATATTTATACTTTCACCTGCGTTTATAGCGTAGTACGTAAATCTTTCAAGGTAGCGTGCCAGTTATATTATTAGCAGGTCTCTTGAAAAGAGCCAATTACCAGTAGTGCCTTTGACAAGGTTGAAAAAAAAATGGAAAGAATTTAAAATGCAAGACAACAGACCTTTTAACTTTCATAAGTGTAGTTAATTTATTGAAAATTTAGTTTCAAAATAACAGCCTCTTTTCTGTAATTATTAATAAGATTTTTGTTAATAATATTAAAAAAAACACACGAATACAAGATACGCATGAAAAAATCGAACACAACCAGAAAAATTGCTTTAATTCCAATATTTGCTGTTACATAAACGTGAAGTAACTTCTGTTTATTCGTTTACTTCCCTAACTTAGCGGTTTCCATGAAGTTTTCTAAGTAAGTAATACAAGTTCCAGATTACGGTTTTACTGCGTTGAAAGTATTTTAGTTACGTAATGGAAAATTGTGTGTTATGTTATTTACTTAATGATTCCCCAATTTTTCTTATGTAAATTTGCGGACTCAATTCATATTACTGTTTTCTATATTAAATCTTTAGTTTTTACTGGTGTAGTTATGATATTTACGATATTGATACATTTATTACTAGAAACTAGGCATTTACGTGGTAGAGCCATGCTGCAGTTATATTAGTAGTAAAGTTGTAGCACGAATGGGTCGGCTCGACCTTGGAAGGACCACGCTCTCACAGAATACCAGCGTGAAATAGTAGCTTAATGCTGCTGTATTTCGTATGGTGAGTGTAGAGAACCGGAGACCCTTTTTACTGGAAACGAGGCATTCCATCTCAGTCCTCACGGGTGACAACGCATATCTGCATTTTGATTTGTAATGGAGGATAGATGTAGATGTCTATGAGCCGCAGCAACCACTTACCATCAGGTGGACTGTGTGCTCGTTTGTCACCCTATTCTATAAAAAAAATTCCATCTCTATCCTCAGGGGTGATACGCATTTGCGCTTTGATTCTTAACCGAGGATAAATGTAGGTGTCTATGAGCCACACCATCCACTTACCATCAGGTGGGCTCTGTGTTCTTTTGTCACCCTTTTCCTATTAAATAAAATATGTTAGTTTTCTTACATATTTCCATTTTTACTTTGTTGAGTGAACGCAAATATACCATAATTGGTCTGATTATCCGTATAGTGGTGGCATAAGAAGATCCATCACGCCATTTCGTGCCATGGGTTTAATAAAATGCGATTATGAGATTAATAGAATCGTGGGTGACCGATAGCTGGCAGTATACCCAACTCTTAGACAGACGTAAAATACACAGGCTACTACACAGGCGATGGGGAGTGAGACGGTTGCGATCGTGAATTCGCCTACAAAGTGAAGTTTTTTACACAGCGTGAGGAGCCCATGTTCAGCAGAAGTTCGACGAAGAATATATCCAATACTTGAAAACCCTTATTTCATCAAAATCTTTTAAGGTTTTTAGTGTGTGATTCTACTGTTTTTCAAAGGATGTCTGTGTTTACATTTAATACGTTAGGAAACGTTTCCGCTCGTCATGTCTCTAGAATAAATGATTACATCGCCTCTATCAACGAGTTTCACTCAACGCCTAGCTGCATAATCAACATGATTAGAAGTTTTTATTAAAATCGATTCTATAATTCTCTCAAAAAATATATCCTGGAGGTTAACAGAATTACCCGAAATAAAAAAGAAATGGAGAAGAAATGAACTAAAGAACCCACACACCGTTTTTGTTATATTTTACATGTAGATAGAAGAAAACTATAAATGAGAAAATTAAGCCAAAGAAAATTGCGTTTACCGTGTTACAGCTTACACATAAAGCAAGAAACTCCTAACAACTACTGAGCATATCCGGCCTCCCTGGTACTGTCCTACAGATTGCCACGTAGGCGGGGGATTTTTGACATAGTTGCCACGATTAGCAAGCGAGTTGGCTCAGATTTTTATTATTATGAATTGTTATCAAGATGATGCCGCTGCCTATCTCTAGATTCAGTTTCCCACTGTCATCTCCTACGGCACCTACGGCACCTACCATATGTTCACTACATGGTCAGAAAAGTCAATATTATACAATGACATTTCAAATACATACACTTCTAAGTAATTTTTTTTTAATAGGATATGGGTAACAAACGAGCACACAGTCCTCCTGATGGTAAGTGGTTGCTGTGGCTCATAGAAATCTACATCTATCCTCGATCACGAATCAAAATGCAGGTGCGTTGTCACCCGTGAGGACTAAGATGCAATGCCTCTTTTCCAGTAAAAGGGGTCTCTGGTTCTCTACACTCACCATACGAAACACAGCAGCGTTAAGCTGCTATTTTACGCTGGTATTCTGCGGTCGAGCCGACCCATTCGTGCAACAACTATACTACTAATATAATCCAGCATTGCTCTACCACGTATAAAAATGTTAACTTCTTGTTAAATATTAAAAGTACGTTTTAATTTATACATGTAAAGTCATGTCGGTGTAATGAATGATAACTTCTGACTTACTTTGAAAGCGTAAAATTTCCGTACTAAGTCACTTATTGTTTAGTTGTTACATAGTTTTACCAGTAAGTTTGAACTTTATGTTACTAAAGTGTACTATAGTATTGTTATACAATCCACTTATTCGGGGCCGGCTAGAAAGTAGTGCGACTATTTGGAATTCTCATGACAATAAATATATCAACATGGTGGAAAAATTCAAAATAAATTAACGCGGTTTCTTTAGTTAAAGTAGTATGGCGTCCATTCTTTCTACTCGCTGATGTACCCGACCTTATTCGTGATCGGCACCGTCGGGTACAGTCAGCTGTGTGTGAGATGTGAGACGCACTCTGCAAATACGTGTGGCACGTACTGTGTGGCCAGGTGTAACACCTCAAGGTAGTGAAGGCACTGCATCTGTGCGCACCCGATGAAGTGGTGACTAGGCGTCGCTCACATACCACTTTTAAGGTCCCGTACTAGGGCAAATCTACTGTAATATTATTGTCCAAGAAACATTTTCATCAGACATTTTCAACTATAGCCTGGCAGGGTTCACAAAAGCGGTGCACAGTGTATGTGAGAACTTTTGGTAATAATAATATTACAATAATTATATCTAAACGATTATATCTAAATTATTACATTTTTAAGTTTTTTGGTTTAGCATTTTCGTGGTAAAATTGTATGATTTTGTAACTGTTTTTGTTATTAGAGGAAAGTAACTAAATGTGGGCTAGTGCTTTAATATGGGCTAGTAAGAATTCTCGAAAACAAATAAAAGGCGCTGCAAACGAGTATCTTCTATTGAATTCATTAGCCCCAACACCGCAATCACTCTATCTCGTGGGTTCTGCGAGAGGTGATGATAAGGTAAGACGTTGTTGCTTCACCGCTCTCAAAAAATTTCGTAAGATGAGTAAAAATATAT
Organism: Parnassius apollo; assembly: GCA_907164705.1. Classification (NCBI taxonomy): domain Eukaryota; kingdom Metazoa; phylum Arthropoda; class Insecta; order Lepidoptera; family Papilionidae; genus Parnassius; species Parnassius apollo. The sequence goes on along the minus strand of CAJQZP010000246.1, from coordinate 1,165,243 downwards.
TATATTATCGATGATAATCAGGACTAAATAGTGTAACTATATGTTTTATTTGTAGAATATAAGTTTAATTTTATGTCTATCGGTAGATAATGTATGACTTGTGAAGTATAAGTTCAACGTTATTTCGTTCAATAATTTTGAATATGGGATATGAATATGGTCCTAAATATGGGCTGGCCCATATTTAGGTACTAGTACTAGGGTGGTTAGAAATTAGTCTCTTAAGGTATTTTATTTATTTTATTCTATATGACGCCGACGGAACCAAAAGAGCCAAGTAAAAATTGGGATGAAGAACAAATGGTTAATGCCATGAAAGTGGTTCGCGAGAAGAAAACAAAATCATCATACAATAATGAATAACCACCGAATAACTATCCTAGATTGCCCCTTTTACCTAAATCTTTGACTGCAATTCTTAACGAAGACAGTTTGATGTTTACCGAAGCATCATCCTCAAGATTCTAGATCTGAAATAGAAAATAAATCTCAATTTGAACCTTCAGCCGTAACAGCCCGATGTGGCACTCAAACAGAAGCATCTACTTCTAGAACTACACACGATATAAATAATGCCGAACCATCATCTTCCAGAATTGATCGCAGTAGCCTAGGCCTAATATCTCTTTATGACATAAGTCCTGTACCAAAAAAATTAGAAAGATGTCTAATAGGGGTAGAAAAGCTGCTGTGGCTTCTGTTATAACTTCGTCACCCCATAAAAGAGACCATGTTTAAAAAATAGAAGAATATTGAAAAAGAAAAGAAAACTAAAGATATGAAAGTCAACGTAGAGGAAACAAAACTCTGAAAATAAGAAAAAAAACAAGAAAACAACTAGTAACGATGAAGTGATTAACAGTGAAGGTGGAGAGGTTTTCCAGTATTGTTCAGACTCTGAACCAGATATCACAATCGGCAAAGAAGCTCCTGATTCTACAGATGCATAATGTGCGTTCTGCCAGCAACTTTTTTCAGAAAATTCAGGAGACTCTTGATTAAATTCTTGATGTGAGGGCTCAGGGCACATAATGACTGTGCTGGGCCGGAATTTGATAGTTGAATATGAGACATTTGGAAGTAAAATAATTCATTTCTTACTCTCATAATTATTGATCTCTTAGTAGATAATCATTTATGCTTATAATTTTCTTAAAAGATAATTAAGTTGTTATAGCTCATATTTGAGTACCTGTTCCATTTGTTCCATTGATTTAGTGCCGATTTTGCAATTTTGTTTAATGCTCAATTTTAATAGTATAGTATAGTAACAAAAACATTAGACTGTTACTTTGCTCTTTAAAAATATATGTCTGAATATTATAACATTAATATAAAGTTGATTTTTAAATGGTTTTTAAGTTTTGACCTCAAAACAAAATGGTAGGCCATATTTGGTTACTCTCCTCTAATACCTAAATAAAATAAACGATTTAAGAAAACTTTGATTTTGATTTGTGTTTTTATCAATCTTGATTATACATATTTATAATTTAAAATAAAACATTGATATAAAAGACATCGTTTTATAATGAAAACCGGCAACTACTTCAATTTATACAAATAATACCAAACATCAAATGACAAAATGAAACCAATCACGATTCCCACTAGAGTTGTTCAATCGAACTGCTGTTCCAGTTGAAATAGTTTATTGTTTTGTAAAAAATTTATTTTCATTAAAAAGTAAACACTGACTTCAAAGAATGGAATTCTTTTTTTATGGAATAAGGTTGGCAGACGAGCACACAGTGCACACTGTTAAGTGGATGCTGTAAGCCCACAGACATCTATTCTCGATTAAGAATCAAAATGCAGATGGATTGTCACCTGTGAGAACTAAGATGGAATACCGTTTCCATTATAATAGTCTCCGGCTCTCTACACTCAGTACACGAAACACAGCTTTAGCTTTAGTAAGAATTTTGTTCTATTCTATAAGTCTATAAGCATCGACGTTTTTGGAGTTTGACCCTTTTCAGTGGGATATTCTCCATGATGGAAGAATACTCCATGTCTTATTACAAGCTCAAGGTAACATCTAGTGTCGTCTACATTAAAAACTTTTCCATTCTTTAGGGTGGATTTTTTTAAATAATTTTATATGGGACCACACGTTAAGAATAAACTATTTAATAAACAAAAGAATAAAATTAATTCACATTAATTGCGAAGGTATCGCGTATCATACTAAAAATACAGTGGTAAAAATAGGGTATTACACCAATTTTGAAAAGTTGTTTTAAATGAATCCTAGAGTGATAATAAAACACTATATTTTTTTGTATTTTTTTTTAAACTGAATAGTGCCACAACAATTACTTTTAATCTATCGTTTTAAATTTTTGCGTGAAAACGTTAGCCATGCTGCCCAACTCGTGACGTCACTGTCCTCAATTTTGCCGATTTTGCAAAGGAATAGCATAATTTTTAATGTTTAATAATGAGATCATCTAAATCATTGTTGTGTTGTGCTTGAATGCAAAAATACGAGCATAAGAACGCCGGGAAAGTTATGGGTTCAAGTGCCAAGTATTTAAATATAAGAAATACTTGGTTAAAACTGGCAAGAAGATACCCAAATACATTGTCTACAAAAACCAGATTATTCTTCGGCGATGATCATTTTTTTTTTGCGCCCGATGCAAATAAAGGCAACCCTCCGGTTATGAGGGAGGGAGGTGGTGAAGGCTCATAGCATACCACGCAGCCGGGTGCGTGGTTGTGTGGAGAGTTTTACCCACTAAACACCACCTTTTGGGATTGGCTTAATGATCTAGCCAGAGATCTTTAAGCCGTAAACGGACGCGACCCTCCTTGGGTGAAAAGAGGGCGCAAGATCATTTTGATGTAAGTATGACTTATATTTAACTATCGTTTAATAACAATAAAACATCATAATGTGAAGGGTGTCGCAAGTCAAATTTTGTAAAAAATTACGTTAACTTAGATATTATAACTAATGATTGCTAATGATTTTAATTATAAATAAACATAACTATGTTTTATCAAAATACACTCTGACCTGGTATTGTGTTTTTGTATAAACAAAAGTGGGTAATAGTTAATTACATTGATGTTTTAACATGCCTCAACTCAACAGGACAAAAATTGGGATTGCATGCAAAAAATTTTTCCTGACTGACTAAGAGAACTAGCTAACATGCTGTGTTATTTATCCTTGGTCGATTAGTACTTTCTGCTTTTACGAATTCGTCTTCCTTGATGCCTTTTCAATAAAATTCGCAATAAAACTCAATAATCGTATTGATAACTTGAAAAATTTCGAAATAACACAGCACGTTATTTTACATCTTAATCAGTGACACAGCACACTAATACTCTTAGGCTGGATCGTGACGTCATGACATGGGCTAATATGACGGACAGCGTTTTGCAGATTTGAGGCACAGACGAAAACAAATATTCTTACAATTGAAATATAAAATTTATAATGCAATTTTATAAACAGAAATAAATATTTCTCGTTTACTTTTTTACAAAATCCATCATATATATATATATATTTTATTTATACATGGTGTAAAAATGTAAAAGTACTCCATAACTTATACTATTTATTAATAAAGCTTAGTGTATTTATTTTTTAGTAAAGCTGTACACTGAAAAGTATATCGATGCTTTTAAAGACTGAGAAATAGGTTTTAGAAGGCATTATTTCGTCAGTAGGTTCTGGGCGAGGATATCTTCCTGCTCTGCATACATACTTGTCCATCACAAAGTGTGCGCGTGTGTGTGTGCGACATTCGGTGGACAAAAAGTTACTTTACTCAAAACATTTTTAATTATTATAATAAGGAAAAACAAATGAAGCTGATGAAGAATATACTTTCAATAACATGCCTTTCATATTATCGAAAAAAACGGCTATCGCTTAAAAAAAAACGAGAATTTGGATTTCAGTTTTTTCCAAACTCATTTCTAAATAATTTTGTATTATTTTATTTATCTCCATTATTATAAAAAAAGTGTTTTGAAAAACCATTCAATCAAGAATTGGCCTAATTCGCATTTATTAAAACTTGATAAAATGTGTGGTTTTTATTTTGTTGATAAGTACATTGTCTTTAAGTTTATGACCAGCTTAGACCAAAATCAGTGAGGTAATCGTAAATAATACTGACGTAGCTACTTAACTAATTGAAAAGAGTATCAAGAGGAATGTAAACGTGTAAAGTTGACGTAGTAAGCACGTAATGTTCCTTAACACTATGTTATATACTTTCTTATACGAAAAGTCTCGTGTTCACGTCAATTGTTCTATTTATTCAAAATGTAATAAAAATAAAATAACCAAATTTGACCTCACTGCAAAATTTTAATCTCTCAAATTGTAGTCTTTCTCTCTCTTTTCCCCCTTCCTCTACTTCTCTCTCTCTCTCTCTCCAACACACACACACACACACACACACACACACACACACACACACACACACACACACACACACACACACTAAATCTAATTAAATGTGTGGTATGGAACTAATTTGCTATTGACGCTTTTGTTACAATGTTCAAAAATGGAAGCATAGGTGTTAATAGGTGAAGATTATTAAGAGTAAACAAAGCTCTACCTACTTTATTTTTCCAAAATCAAATACTGATTCGTTTAATCATTGCTATGTCTGAAATTTACTGCAATCATTAAATATACATAAAATAACTGTCGATCGGAAGACTTTCCTGAAATAAAACTACATTTAACAAGTGTTCACTTATTTAAAAACTATATTTTAAAAGTACCCTATTCACTTTGTAAAAAGTTCGCGAAGGCACTACATTTCGCAATTCAAAGCGAAATGCTATGGCGAAATGAAAACGACGGTTCATAATTATTATTTAATGTATGGCGATGACCGCGCATTCTATTTGCGCGGTGAGTTCTTTAAATTGTCTTTACAAACAAGGGTATGTTCCGAAATACAACGCAGTGTACTGTCCAATGCAAATGAAGTATCATTTGACACTTTATTGTAAAGCGTGCCGCCGCCATATTGTGTCGGATATCCGGCCATAATAAAACAATTTTTAATTTTTTTTTTGCGTGTTTGCCGAATGAAGCATGCCAGAATTTGTTTCTATTTATTCAAATACAAAAAATTATAGAATAATTGATGGTATATCCATTAGGAGGATATAATGATTTTTGGAGCACAATATGACAAAATAATCGCCAACACTTTTCCAAATGGCGCAAAAGTATGACGTCATATACTGTCCAATGTTTTGGAACGAATCACCAGTATAGCGTCGATTCATGACGTCATTTGCATTGGACAGTACACTGCGTTGTATTTCGGAACATACCCCAAATAAACACGCCAACAACGGCCCTACGCTAGCGCCAATACGGTAATAGGCGGAACTAAGGGAAAATAAATCAAGCTAAAATAAATTTAGAAAAAATATTTTATTGATTATTAACGATTATTTATACCATAAATTGAATTTATTGGATGTGAAATAAATGACGAAATAAATGTTGTGTGTAACTTGCGTAAACAATTCATCACCCCGTCATATCCCGTTTATTTCCAAGGAATCTTCCAAATAATGTCCGGCCCTGTGTATTTATTATATACGATATATTACAAAATATCTAGGCCGGCGACAGATAGCACAAAAGAAGTAAGCAGGTACAAATACAAAACAACTATTTGTATAACCTATTTATAATTGTGTCGGTTCTTGATGTATGTCCATGCACAATTTATATAAGTATAATGTATCCGCGATACAGAAGAAAAAATGTTTGATTGATTTTGTTCACGGGTAACACTCTACAATTATTTCCACAGTTATTTTTAGCCACAAAGTTAAATTTATTAAAAAATGTAATAAGCGTGTTGTTTCTGTTAATAATCAATATTAATAAAAAATATATGTCACAGGTTTATGATAAAATCACTTTTTTAATCAAAAACTGGAAGAAGACAAAGTTATTACTTAATTTTATCAATAACCCGCACAAATCCAGGTTGTTGATAAAAAATCAAGACTATTTTAGTTTTTTAACTTTTTGACGTACATTACACTGACTACTATAAAAGGAACATTAGAAATCTCATTTAGTCAATATAATCATCTAATTATATTGTTGGCAACTTTTAAAACTTTTTGGTGATAATCTCTACTCTGTGCGATGGTCAAATAGGTACCATAGAATATTGTATTTGACAATTGACATCGGCAGTATGAACTTAGACAATTATTGTTTAATTTCATGTTATTTAATGTATTTATAACACACATTTTATATACATTTTAGATTTCTGTACTCCTTCTTTATATAAACTTTAACTAACCAAATCTCACACTCCTTCGTGCGCGCAATATGCTTGAAAAGGGTTGCAAAGTTTTCTCTACGCGAATTAATATATTTGTAGTTGCCAGCAAATTAAAAGATAATCTCATTTTAAAATTAAGTAATAATCAAGTGTATTATAAGTTACCTTAGTTTATTAAAAGCTTGTTTTCATTGGATATAAATTGCGTGTAATATTATATCTTAGCTCAAGCTGTACGTTCAATAAATTACGGCTTTGGTAATAACTAACAAATGGTTTAGCGCTCACGGCTTGTTATATTTATACGTGTAGTTATTATTTTTGTAAGAATATTTGCACCGTATATAAGTTTATATATGGGACGTATATAAGTTTATAAATTATATTCGTCGCCTCTGCGGACATAGAGCTCCCCTGAATATTCTTGGAGGTTAATGGAGTTTTCTTCTAGATTTTTTTTAAATAAGGATGATAAACAAGCACACGGTCCATCTGTTGATAAGTGGATGCTGTGGCCCATAGACATCTACATTTATCCTCAATTTAGAATCATACTAGAGATGCGTTATCACCCCTGAAGACTAAGATAGAATGCCTCGTTTGCACTAAAACTGGCCTTCGGTTTTTTACATTCACCATACAAAACATTTGGTGCTATTTTACGCTGGTATTCTATGAGAGTGAGGTTTTACCCACGTCGAGCTAACCTATTATATATACCTATAGCGTAGCTTTACCACTTAAAAGATTGTATGAGATTTATTATTTAGTAATTTTTAGATTACTTCGATTTTTCTAATAAGGAATAATAATTAAAAGATTGCGAAAGGTGTTTTCACCCACTCGTACTGCAGCTGTACTACGTTGCGGTGTGACTCTACAAGTCTACAACGTACGAAAATAATTGGTTTGTATCACAAGCACTAGTAAAGGCTCTTGGGAAGAGGTTTATGTTCAACAACAGACAGTATATGGGCTAATGAGGATGAACATGATTATATTAGACTATAAAAACAATAATAAAAGGGTACAGCAATAATTGAAAAATATCAAAGCCTAAAATAATATTAAGTACCTACCTAATAAACCTATAGTCTAAAATCTGTCCATGTAGTACCAGTTAGTAGCAACAGGAAAACAAGCTAACAGATGAGAAGCATCAGAAAACAAAAAAGTGCGGCGGGCAAATATATAAAAAAATATAAATACAAAAGGTTGTAATGAATGATGAAAAAACTGTCAAATAAGCAGTTATTTATCCTTTGATTATATATATGTATTCATCACACTTTTTACTCAGATATACCTACTCGTCAGTTAAGGCGAGCATGTTGTAAGGAAGAAGAGAGCCCTAAATATCGAGGGTTAAAGTCGTGAATACTTCGCCTAAATGTTCCGAAATCAATTACAGATAATATCAATCGCTTGACATACTATATTGTCAGTTATTCGCAAAAGTTTGCCAAGAAAATGTTGTCGCGTTTATAATAACATTTGAAATAATTTTCCAGAAAATGGAATATTACCTTGTAAAAATATACAAATCTTGACTATTTCCCTTTTCAGACTTATTATCGTTTATACAATATACCTATTGTATACGCAGAGCTTTCCATGACTCAATTAATTGTGTTACACATCGTTTTAATTAATTCTATTATTATTGTTTATCTTCAATTAATAAATAACTCACACAAATAGTGTAAACGCTAAAACAAACAATAAATAAAGCTGAACAGTTAATAGTTCGACGTGCGTAGTGTATAACTACATTACTATCTGGATTCGTTCGTGGTTGAGACAAACAGAACATGCTTTAGGTGTGGTAGAACTTATATTATATATATGTATATTCAATAGACGTATATTGAATTATTGCACTGTGTACAATATGTGTTATTTCATCTTAGTCCAGTTTTATATTAGAGACCACAATCCACAATGCATCTAATAGCCTTCGGTTGTGTTGTATTGTTTGGAGTTTGCTGCCTTTGTTAATGGACTGCAGTACACACCTACCATGAGGTAGACAGTAAGATTTTTATCACTTCAGTATTATATATACAAACATGGTTTTCCCAGATTTCCGTGGTGAGCTAACCGCATATATCCTTAAGGGGAAATATAATGTCAAATGGCTTAGCAAGATCCTTCGTTATGCCGAAAATATTGCAGCATTAATTTTGAAATAAATATATGGTAAAGTTGAGGATTAATGTTAATGATTATGTTAAACGAAAACACGATTTCGTAAAATTTTCTCGATAGAAAAAAAATCCAAAGTTACCTCCAAAATAAACAATAAACCGCTGTTATTCATAAAATACTTTAAATAAGATCATGAAACTTTGCATACTAACTGCACTAACTATAAAGCAGTGCCTATGTTATTTACTTTTTTTAAAATACCATTATTTTCACTGTATAAAGAAATTACCTAAACTATCGGCGTCTTGAGCTTGATTCCTGTCGTTCCGTTAGTATCGCTTAGGCTTTTGAAGGGAGAAGTTGTGTCGCTTACGATCAGAATATACATTACGCAACAGTACGACGTAAAATTAAAATGGGAAATAACCGTGATAAAAATAAGAAGCGGCTGGCTTGGCTTTAAGAAACAGGCATTAATATGATAAACCTAATGAAATAAGTGTCCAACAACCTTTCTACTTACAGTATTAGTGATTACAAATATTTCGGTACATAGCATACGACGCGCGGGGAAGTGGGGGCGAAATTAGAATTTGAGCTGACTTACTCTAACCTCTTAATGAAAAATCAATCTTATCTCTTATCTTACGTCTTAGAATAATAGATAGTTCTTGTTGCTACTTACACCAGATAAATTAGTATGCTTAGAGAGGACATAATTATTTTGTAACAGACCCGACAATAACGGAACGAGCTTGTAACCTACAGTCTACATAGTCAGCTAAGTAAAATCTCAAACTAACATCGGGAAGACACGAGAAATTCCTTTTGCAGTATATTTTTATTAAAAAAAGTATTTTCTTATACGATTAATAGTTCTTGTTTATTACTCCCTCTCAGTATAGGAACTTTGTAAAGATCAAAATATAAATATTGAAAACAATTTAACTTCTGTGTTGAATGATATCTGACAATGTATATCATTTATTATATCTCACGATCGCGAATTGGTCTTACTTGTGACACAATATTTTAGTGTGCGTAAACTCAGGCGTCAAAAATAAATAATATTTTGTTCTATTGCGATGGGCTGGCTAACGCTACCTATAGTCACGCACACAAGCACGCGAGTCTCCCCTACACATCAGGCTTGCCCGCCGTAAAAACTATCTAAGTATACTAAGTCAAGGCAATATTGTGAATACCTTTTTTCACACTCATAATCATTTAGTTGATAAGTACAAACACAAACATGTCTGCATTATTTGATATATGTAAGTACCTACTTCGAATATTGTGTAAATTATGAGACTTTTTGTTGTTAATATGTATGCAATACGTGTACTCGTTCTGTTCGTGTATTGTGATAACAAAGCAGAAGTCCGTACCTATAAACGTAACGTTGAGGCCGCTTATCGTAATTGAAAACAACACGAGTTCCACGCTCATCAGACCGCACATCACATCGTACGATAACATGTTGCCGTATGAAACTAAAAAAACGGCTAAATGCGAGTCAGGTCCTCTTAGAGTTCCCATGCATATTATGAACATTTTTTTTTTGACTAGCTATTTAATCAGATAATGTGTTTTTCTCTCTGAGTTATTAATATGGACTGTATAAAATGTCCAAGAAAGGAGTAAGTGAAATGATAAAATAAAAGCTGATTGAGGAGAAGGCAAGCGAGAGATATACTGTGCCGACCTGAAATAAATTATGAAGGGACTGGAAAAAGAAGATTTTGGTAATACTAAATTGAAACAATGAGGGGTGAAGATAGCTAATGTTTGTTTTGTTCACAGTTTATAAACTACATCAATGTTTTCATTTTTTGTATTTTGTAATATTTCTAATACTGTACTTAATTAAATATAGTATTAGAAATATTATCGGAAATATTTTTCTTGCAAATCTTAATATTTGACAGTGTAACTATTGAGCACATCAATTGCATTTCCCGATATGCATAGCCGAAGAAGTGAGAAACCGTGCACTAAGGTGACTTATTACTGTGTACAGAACGCCTATTTCAGCTGAAGTCAACATTTGTGCGAAAACGCAAAAATGCGTTGTATAATCGCATTGCTTCTAAACCGAATTGCAATCATATAGTATATTACATTAAATAGGGGTGTCTTGATATCTTTTGATAAGCAGTTGCTATGGTTAAGGCGACACCGCGAAAAAATGCACCTCCTTTCATCGAATAGTATAGGACTATGACACCACTAACGAAAGTGGAATTTTGATATAGGTAAGTTCATATCTTTATCTTGAATTTGATTATTCCAAAACACGATTGTATAATTTTGACTCGATCATAATTATTTGCGAAAACACCTCTAAAAAAATTACTTTTACTACGAAATTACTTAATCTATATGCTTGGGAATCACTCAAATATATTCATAACATCAATATTCATAATTTATTTGCTTATTATTTTGATTACTTAAATTAATAATTTTTAAAAAATTTTTTTAAGATGCTGACAATTTCTAAGCGCTTTTAATCATTGCGGGCGCTACGCAATTTTAGACCTTATGACGGCGTTTTTTTTCAAGTTTTATAGAAATTATGTATTCACTCGGATCAGTACGGCGATAGGCTAAAGCCACTTTTTCGATGTGTCGTCTTAAAATATGGTTGGTTTATTATAGTAAAACCCTCATGCGGTAATTATGCTGTGATGGACAAATTGTAGCGAACAAGGCCATTTGAAAATTAATTATTTTTTTCGTGATTTTGAATGTTTAAAAATAATTAATTTGGTTAACATAGTTTTAAGCTTTTAAGTTTTATCTGCGGAACATTTTCTGAAATAAATGAATAATAATTCTAATTTGTTATTTACATTCGAAAAATAAACTTAATGACGTCTAAATTGTAGAGAGCCTATTGGAAATGAATGAATTTCCAAATAATTTTATATTCTTGTTCACTATTGAAAAATTCTAATTAGTAGCGCTCCTTTCCGTCTGTGTGGGTTGAAGAAGAAGAAGAGAGAATTTGTACCTATTTCACTGCCACGTAGCTCTGTGCTTGCACTTCTCTATGATGGATGCCTATGTCCAGCGGTGGCCATGTGATAGACTGTAGTGGTAGTGGCTTAGAAAACCTATTGCAGTGTTGTGATAGGATCGAATCACAGTTTTAAACATTTAAATATTATGCAATAAAGCAGTATTCATAAAATATTTCTGTCAGCACTCTATTTCGTTTAAAATTTTGCGTCATGATCCAACTTTACAATATCTAGAAATATCCAAAAAAAAAAAAAACTGGAGCAAAGCGAATATGATAAATAAATAATAGGTAGCGACGCCATTTTAAGGGACAAGTGTTAACTTATATTTTTAATTTTTATGCTTTAGTGAGTTAACCATCTACTTTTGGTGTTAACTACTACTTAAAGTATTAAGTGGTTTTTTTTTTAAATTTCTTTCATTATGAATGTATTATTTTAATAACCTTCTGAGGTTATAAATTATGCCAATATTTTTATATATAATTTTGCTAGTGTCTGCAACTCTCCAAGTACCCAATTAAAAAAAAACATACACATGTGTAATGTTTCATTTTAATTATCAATTTAATTACAATATTTTAGTTACGTCAAGATTTCCAAATTACCTATTCTATATACATAATATAGCTGTGCGTAGAAAATAGCATAAATGTTAATAATTATTTATGTTTTGTTCTACAGTGTGACTGCAGTATTAAAAAATACTTATCGCATCAGCACCATTCATGGAGAAAATCGTAACGAAACATTTTTCAAAAAAATAATCATAATAAACATTATTGTAAAAGCAAACATTTATTAATTTATTGCACAGGCTAAGAAATTTATTTATAAATCTGCTGATAAATTAATATTTATTATCTACATTTTTGTAAAGTTACTCGATACCTAATATCACAGTATAAATAATAGTACTACGCTAATGTCAGCATGGCCATTCGAAGCCACAGAATAAATAATAGTACTACGTAGCTGCGTACCCAAGCGTAGTTCGTGGCAACGGAGCGCGGAGAGAGCGGCGCGGCCTCGACGTGACGTCACTAAGGTCGCTTCCTACACCGCGTCGCTGCGCGCCTAGCGGCACAAAAAACACATTCGACTGCCCCTCTCATAACCTATAATGTGCAATATTGCGTCGTATGCGCTATTAACCTACTTTTAATAATGTTACAGATACCAGCATTCAAGTATGTATTGTGTTGTTCTAGTTAAATATCACGTCAATCGATTATTAGCTTACAATTGTGTAACTGGTTAGACCCCCAATAATCCGACCCCTGTCTAATGCGGCACCCCAGTAATCCGGCATGCCTATAACATGTAGGTACAGTCGAGTCGCGTTATGAATCCGCAACGGAGGGAGGTGTTCTTCCCGAAATACGTGGATAAACAGTTTGTAACTAGTTTGCGCTAACCAAAAATTGTCTTAGTTTGAATGTAACTATGGTAACTGTCTTGCACGCATTCATTATTTACTCTTTAGGTATTCATTGTGCATCACATGATTTTTTTATTATGTAATTTGATAATCCGCCACCGCCTTGCAAAAAGTTTCTCGGATTACCGCGGGTCAAATGTATTATTTAATTAATTCATTACAGCCTATTGAAGTCCAATGATAACGTCTAATCTAGTACACTAGTACTAGTACTAAAGTAAAATCTAGTCCTAGGAAGCCCTAGGACTAGATTGCCTCATATCCTATGTCCGATATCCCCATTGGCCATAGTTGCCATGCTTGGCTGGCTGGTTGGCAACCGCAGTTTTTATTACTTTGATTGTTATCAGGAAGATGTATCATGTCCATGCCTATCTCCCGTTTCATAGGCGAAATGAAACGGAATGATATGGATCTGCTTAAATAAAAGGAGATTAAATAAAGTTAAATTTACAGCCTATATAGGCCCCACTGCTGGGCACAGGACTCCTCACAATTCTGAGAGGATTTTTGGGCAAGGAAGTGTCCGCTGCGCTGCCCCCGTGCGAAATATTATTTTTATTTCTCAGACATGCAGGTTTCCTCACGATGTTTTCCTTCACTGCCGAGCACGTGGTCAATCAGCGCTTAAAATGGCAATTAAGAATTTCATTGGTGCCTGCGGGGATCGAACCCGGGTTGCTCGCGTAATTTGACTTTACAGCGAGCGCTAACCATCTGAGCTACAACGTATCAAATTTCTATCTCAAAGCAATTGGTGGATTAAATAGCTGCTGTATAAGTCTTTTTCTTACTAGAATTAAAATAATTATAGGATTTACTAACTTCTATTTACTATTAATTTGTTAATATTCATGTAATCTTAGAGCGGGGCTTGGTGCCAACCTTTGTTTTAACAAGCAATAACTATAAAGTTAACAAAACCTTCTTTTAGATGACAGATAATAAAAGGGCGCCGTTATTACGTAAATAGTATTAGCGGTTATTGAAGCAAAACATTCCTACTGCTTAAGATTGTCTCTCTTTAACGACCTTTCTGTTTATTTGTCACAAGAGAATGCAGCAGCAATGTAGCTCGATCGAGCGAAAACAAAATTCAGTTGGAACCAAATTAAGCAATTAAACGCTAATTTAAAATAAGTAAGGAAATTTTTATGTCACTTTTTAGGAAAATGCGTTATTTTGTTATTTTTTTCTGTAAATTTTAAGCTGCCTGACTGTGATCCCACATAGCTTAGTAATTTACACCGTGTCATTTATTTTTTTAAAGTCACCTAATGATGAATAGGCTGACGCATGGAGGTAGGTTATATCAATCCTTATCAATACGATATTATAAGCCTCTTGACATGACTCAGTTTTGTGTCAATGTTCAATGTTAAAACATTATTTTTAAATTTATGTATTCTGAGATTCATGACAAAATGTTTTAAAATTACAATAATAATTTTAATTTCCTGTTTTTCTTAGTGTGTTAAAACAAGGTCGATTTGAAGTTAAAATAGATTTTTAGGATTTGGAAATAAACATGCTAAGATGTTTTTAATATACTTACGCCTTTGTTTTAATGACCTCATTATACAATTATTCTTGTACAGTTAACAATGAGTAAACTGCCTCGTAGGTCGAGTAGTCGTGTCACGACTGCTTATTATATAATTTTTATTTGCATCCCGGAGTCAGAAAATGGACAGTATTTTGTCCCATGCATAGAACAGCACAAGAAGCTGTTCGTACTGCACATGATCTCTCTTCGGTCATGTTGGATTGCCGTGTCATTATGAACTATGAGTGTAAGGGAATATAGAGACTGCAGCTGTCGTGTGCACTATAACCCTGCACTGTGCAGATGTCTAGTCTCCTTGAGACTGGCCGCTGTGACTAAAATCCGGTCAGAAGGACATTGTTATTAATCTCATTTAATTTGTATAGATATTTTGTTATGACAAGTCAATTTATTTCAATTTTTCTTTCAAATACTCAATTATCATTAAGTATTTTTAATTAATTAAAAGGTCACGGCTGCAATATAGAGCCTAGTAAAGTGAATATGGAATTTCCAGATCGTCTCGGTGTAAATAATTATATTTTGAATCTTTCCATTATTGTTCACGTATTGTGCATTACCCTTAAATAATTTAGAAGATACAAGATGTAGAACTCTATCTCTCTGTCTCTATCTATGTTTGGCAGGACATAACAAAACGCAATAGCTATGTTAATTACACTCTTAATTGGGGAACTAGATGTTCAGCAGTGGACTTCAATGATGATGATAAATGCTGTAAATACCGTGAAACATGTGAGATGTGTCTGTCTAAATTCCAACATTTTATCTACAATATAGATTTTACAACGGATTATTTTCAGTTCATTCACTGCTAAGTACAACATCCACTGTCGGACTATTAAAAAAATCACACTCTGGCAATTACAACACGTCGCTAAAGAAAATAATTTCAATCAAAACAATGTTTTGTTGTTATTCGCACTCGAGTTCTGTCTAGTATCTGTCCCATATTAATGGTTACAAGCATCGAAAATTTTGTACTAACAGAGCTACTGTGTTTCAAATTAAAAAAACGTCAATGTACATAAAACATTACGATTCAAATACTGTAATAGAATGGAGAGCAATTATAATAGAGGGCGATTCTATTACGTAGATCTTCAGAATAGAAATCGAGTACATGTCGTCATAATGCAGGGCTCTTGTACTAAGTCGCTACAGAAATTTATTTATTTATTTATGTTTAACAACTGTATTCGATATTATTGCAGATAAAAATAAGTATGTAAAATGAAAGTATAGTTTGACCAAAAGTTGTTAGGTGTACTTACTATAATTACTTATATTATACTATAGGAATGTCATAACATTGTAAAAAAGTGCGTTTTATGTTCCGGCGCAGCTTGAGAGAAGGAATAGAAGAGGGAAGATGGCCACCAAAGGGCCTATGGAATTGGTAGAATAGAGTGGATTAGTAAAAGTAGAAAACACAATGGCTTTTAGTCGGTGCAAGTCCCACATAATCTGTTCACGTCAAGATACTTTTAAAGAGTTAGTTCGTTCAAAGCCAATACATATTCCGTTACGTATTAAAACAATTTCCGGTAGACCACACGGTAAGAAAAAACTTAACGCCTACATTTCTAGTTCGTAAATAGTACATAACCCTATCTTTAAAGATTGTAATAAATAATACAAATATAACAAATATTAATATAATACAACACACATTTTACTAGCAAGTTGTTAGCTACTACTAATAATTTTGCATTTTATTATAATGGACACACTTGCAATACGAGAAACATTAATATTAAGATTCAAAACTGCGCACCGCGTCGCGTCGTATTATAAGACTGTATAATTTACGCGAAGCGGACCGCTAGCTCACAAGCCCTGTCATAATGCGGCGACGTCGATTGTTAACGCACAGAACGGGTTTTGCCTCGACGGAAACGTGATTTGTCTACTTATTAAGCCATTACGCCGTCTCAAGCTGTTAAACGGAGGTGGCCGGTCGGGCAGCTGTTTTGTATCACTTCACCTCTGTTGAGATGATCTTTATACTTACTCAGAACATTATTATATAATTACAAATGGATTACGAATAAATTTAGACTATTATTTGCTTTGGTTTTTACGTAAAGTACGAAAAAACTTTTGGCAATCTAGTTATAAACTCATGCTTCTACTGAATCCTAGACTCAGAACTAAATAAAATATAACATCTGGATTTTATTCAGCTGTGAGTCTGATTTTCAGATCTAGATATTTCTGTAATTGGCTGGAATCTTTACATATAAACAATATGAGCATATGCTGCTTAGATCATCATTTTAAGTAAATGAAGTCCGTGCTGGTCGAAAAGGAAATTAGAAGCAGCTATCAATTGTTTTAATATAATCATCTGATCACCATCCACTTTAATAAAAGACTTTTCAAATAGTTGAAGTATTAACCCTTTACCGCATGAATTTTTTAAATCCTTTGGAAAAAATATATGTCACTATAGGGTATATATAGCACCCCAAAAAAATATTTAAATAAATATATAACACCATTAAAAAAAGATAAATAGGTAAAAGTAATTGTTCCAAATATGGAACACCGTGCGTTCTAGTTCTATAACATAGACGTTCCATATTTGGTACAACATGCGGTGTGGTCTAATTATGTATAATTGAAATAGAATTTTATAAAAATAAAAGAAACAAAGTGAAGCTATGAATAAGTATTTAATTTAAAAAAAATTATGTGTGAAAGATTTTAAAACAGTTGCGATCTTTGTTAAAACAAAGATAACACCCACACTTTTCGCACATCACTTGGGATTTCTGCGTGCATCCTACCATTTTACACCTTTGGCGATCAGTTTTCCAATTCGGCCAGTGGTTGAACCCGTCTCCAGCTACTTCCATTGGAGGCAGTTCTATGCGTCGCCTTGATTGCCCCTTTTTAATTGCCTCAACATCTTGATTCAGTGGTCGTCCTCGTTTGCGTGTAGTCGGAGTATATACCTTTGAGTCTTTGTGCATCAATACATCTGCTATGGTTAATTTAAAGTCAAGCAATGGAATGTAAATATCTTCACCCTTTTGTTTCATGACTCTCCGCCATAATAGCCAACTATTCACGCAACAGAGACCAATGAAATGGAAGAACAGGCGGTGGTATCATTTTTTACTGCGGATTTTGATCCTATAGAAGCCTAACATGGCATCTAGTAAATCGACACCGCCCATGTATTTATTATAAATTGATACTGCTTTTGGGCAAGAAACATCAACTCTACGCTTATGTTTTTTGGAATATCTTTTCACAACTCCCATTGGTTCCTTGCCTACATAGGATGAACACAAACTGACTGCTTTATTGTCGACCCAACTGGTAACTGATAGCTTAACGTTATCAACAGCAACCCTTTTTTCGGAGTAATAACCTCGTTCTTTCTTTTCTAAAGCTTTTTTATTTATATTTATATTTGGAGCTCTTCTCAGTTGTACTGTGCCTAATGGCAGAATACCTTTTTTGTGTAAGTTTGCCATTAGCTGCAAACTTGTGTACCAGTTATCGACAAAAATCTTATGGTTCAAATTGTCCGAGACAGTCTTCAATAGTCTTTGAACCACATTTCCTGGCACTCCAAGATCGGGACAGTTTTCAGGCGGTGCTGGGTATTTTCCTCCGAATAATTCAAAGTCGTAACTAAATCCACTGACTCCGCTTAATACGTAATTCAAATAACCCCACTTATGGGGTTTCTTTGCATTGTACTGTCTGATTCCTGAAGTTCGGGCCTTAGTAGGGATCATCTGTTCGTCAATAGACAAAAATTCCTCTTTCGGCACTTTTAGCAGTCTTTCGCGTAGGATTTTCATAAGTGGGTGTATTTTCTGAAGTCTATCAAACTGCGGGTCATATGGTTTTAGTTCTTTTGTTTTGTCGAAAAAATGCAGAAATCTTTTAATCTCTTCGAATTTATTGCACGTCATAACATTTGCAACTTTTTCAACATATGTACCCTCCTTCCAGTAATGACGAGTAGTTGGCAGGTGTACTACCGACATGTAGATAATAATACCAATAAATTTATAAATGTCTTTATGTGTCACTGAATTCAAGTTTTCGGGGAAAATTTGTGCTGCGTATACGTTGCTTTCTTCCTCAATTAAATTTACAGCAGATGACGGAAAAAGAAATTTGAAAAACTCCATTGGAGTATTTAGCTGCATTATTTCATCTGGAAGATTTTCAGATCCCAAAAAAGCAATATTGGATTCATCGTACTGAAGATTGTCATCCGACCACACCAACTTATCTTTCTTTTCTTTCTTACTTGAAGAAGCTGCCTGTGAAGTAGAAGGTTGATTGTCTGTAAAATTTTCTAACGTTTCCATATGCTCTTCAGTGCACTCAGGAAATAGCTGGTCCAGTTCCTCTTTTCCTTCTTCATCTTCTCCGTCCGAGGAAGACTTTTCTTTTTCTTCATTTATATGTAAAGGATCTTGAGTACTGTAAGTCTCATCATCTGATACATTTTCATCCTCGCTGCTCTCTGGAATTACGACGATTGTTCGTCGAGGACGCATCTCTATTTTATCTACAATTAAAGTAATTAAGCAAATTTAAAGATAATCACGTATAAACATAACTATATATAATACATATTCAGGGCGGGACATCTAAAACTGCGCTACTTTTACTTGTCCTACTTAAAAATTACATTAGCTGCAGGGTATAGTATTAAACTGCAAGTATAAAAAGATCTTATGCAGCATAATGTTCCGAATTCTGAACTTGTAAGTTATTGACGGTTTCATATTCAATACAAAAATTTGTTAAAAAATTGACCTAAAACTATAGATATATATATCTTGGTCTAACACTGCATAATGTTCCAAATTTGGAACTGTTAAAATATTGACTGGAGTGCATAATGTTCCATATTTGGCACTACAAAAAACGTAACAATTGCATGGTGTTCCAAATTGGGAACAATTTTAAAATGATAATATTCAATACATATTATGATTTAAACTTACTTCTTTTGCCGTAAAAAGCCTGTGGGTCCATTGTTCTATCCGGTAAATCACAATTAATCCTCAGATATTAAGAAAAAAACAATAAAAAATCGTATTGAAAATCTGCTAACTGTCGACCTGTCAAATTTTGGCAACCGACTGACGAAACAGTCGATTTTAGTTCCTAGGCGTCTCTAAAGAGGCGCCACTGTTACATATTTAGGTGAGTTACACTCTCTAGTACGAATTAGTTCCGAGAAAATATTATAGACGCCGCAGGCAGTAATATATTACAACAAAAGTTGAGTGTTCCATATTTGTCACGGTATGCGGTAAAGGGTTAACTATTATCATCATCATCATCTTTACTACCATTGCTGAAGATAGGCCTTCCCCAAGGAATGCTAAAGAGCACGGTCCCAAAACACCTGCATCCATCGACTTCCTGCATTTCTTACCAAGTTGTTATTCCATCTTATCTAATAAGTGGGGGGATAGCCTTCACATTGTTTACCTTTACGAGGCAATTTACATATTGTAGAAGTTATTTAATTACGTACGTAGTGACGTAGTCATACTATCCGTATTTTTTTCTTTTTTTATAGAATTAAATTACTCTATGGTTACTACTGCTCGTTGTTTATGTTAATGACTGCCTCGATGATTAGATTGCCGACCCAGCGGACTACGAGAGTGAAGGAATAGAGTGTGCACCCTGTGCTTGCGTACATACTCGTACACTATAATTCAGTCCTGTGCAGATGGGCTCCGCTGGCCGCCTTGTCTGAAATTTTATCTGAAAAAGATTATACAGCTTTCTTTTTTTCATCATCTTAATTAGGTCTTAACGTGCATTGCAGACTCACTTTACAGGCGTATTGACGATTGCAATACTAGATGTCTCGCACCTTTATCATATCATCGTCGACCTGGTCAATAACATCCGGCACATTACATAATTCCATCTGATGGTAAGTGGTGATGTAGCCAGAGATGTTATAGATGGTAAAGTGCACTTATTTAACAAAATCCTTCTCACTCTTAAATTGTAATCGAATGGAAAAACAGATGAAAACACTGGCAACTTATTCCACTCCAAGACAAGAAAACCGTTTGGCTCGAACGCATGGTAAGTCAATAACGAAAGGGTGGAGACTGGTCGAACGTCTGGTTGTCCGATTGTGGAAGGGAAAGGGAGGAATTAAATTATGCAATTCCTGTGCACTCTCTCCAAAATGCATCCTGTGGAAAACCTAAAGGCTTTACTTTGCGTCTTTGTTTGAGGCTGATAACATTTTGTGGTCTATTAGTACGGCAATTTTTCATTTTTCGTTACAACCCATCAATACTGACCGTCATAGAGGAAATATTTGTCCTAATTTCCACGTTTGGTCGACAGATTGGCAATTGCAACTTTTATTATTTTGAGATGATATTAGGAAAACGTTACTGACCATCCCCTGTTTCAAACTCCCTCTGTTGCCACTCTCGACTCCCGGGGGATGATATGGGGTAGTGAATTCTCTTACGCCCACACTTCACCGTTATTATACGGCAATACATACAAAATATATACAATAATTTGTAATTAAAACTTATCTTTAAATATAATTTTCAAAACATTAATGGAACTAATACTAATATGTCGTTTATATTTTGAAATCGCTTCAATACTTGTATTGTATTGTAGTAGTTGTATTAAGTATTCGCAGTAAGCTCTGTTGACAGTTACCATAAATATCGTGTACTTTTATAATTCCTTTTAATACTCGTATTTCGTAATTTTATTGGTTTCTATGATAATTCGGTTAATGGACGAAAAACTTAATTAGATTATGTGGTTAGAAATTTAAATTGTTTTTAATTAGTCAATAATTAATTACAAATAAAATGAAGTTCCCCAACACGCATTGGGGTAGAACGGTGGACATTTCCTTGCCCTAAAACCCTCTCACAAATGAGAAGAGGCCTGTGCCCAGAAGTGGGACGTATATAAGCTGTAACTTTAAGTTTTAACTTTCATTTCAAATTCCGATAATCTTGGTAGAGCTTGTATTACCGCAGTGATTCACGACAGCATTAAAAAGTAATGAAATTCTAAAGAAATTCTAAATATAATATATCTTATAGGCTTCAACAGATTAAACGGTTTATTTTTGTTTTACTTTTTCATCAATAGTAATAAACAATATGAAGTACCTACGTAAAAGTTTGTATTATGATAACTAAAAACTGCCAATATATATACTATAATACTGTCTATCTACATCGAAATCTCAATTATTCCAAACCTCTTAATGTAATATGTTTCTGTTTATATAAAACAAAAGACAATACATTTAGCAATCAGGCTAGTAATATTCATCAAAGATTTTTATAAAGATAATTGTAAATGTTATTGTTTCTAAGATAAGCTGTAGAAAAAAACCTTACGTGATTTTTCAATGACTATGACATTACTTACATTGCTTAGAATTTTTATTAGAGATTACTACTTTTGTTAACATATTAAGTATTTACTTAAGGGGAAATATAACCTCAAATGGCTTAGCAAGATCCTCCGTTATGCCGAAAGTATTGCAGCATTAATTTTGAAATAAATATATGGTAAAGTTGAGGATTAATGTTAAGGTTTATGTTAGACGAAAACACGATTCCGTAAAATTTTATCGATAGAAAAAAAATCCAAAGTTACCTCCAAACTGAACAATAAACCGCTGCTATTCATAAAATACTTTAAATAAGATCATGAAACTTTGCATACACACTGAACTAACTATAAAGCAGTGCTTATGTTATTTACTTTTTTTTAAATACCATTATTTTCACTGTAAAAAGAAATTACCTAAACTATCGACGCGTAAGCTTGATTCCTGTCGCTCCGTTAGTATCGCTCCGGCTTTTGAAGGGAGAAGTTGTGTCGCTTACGATCAGAAAACACATTACGCAACAGTAAGATGTAAAATTAAAATGGGAAATAACCGTTATAAAAATAAGAAGCGACTGGGTTGGCGTTAAGAAACAGGCATATATATGATAAACCTAATGAAATAAGTATCTAACGACCTATCTACTTACAGTATTAGTGATTACAAACATGTCGGTACATAGCATACGACGCGCGGGGAAGTGGGGGCGAAATTAGAATTTGAGCTGACTTACTCTATCCTCTTAATATCAAAAATTTTGTTGTATGTTAGATCCAATATTGACTACTGTCAGAAAAAAAAATGCGTAACCCTTATCTGTAGTTATAAATTTTAGGATTTATCCTAAAATTTATAACAAATTTATAAATTTTGACCAAACTCATTAAAGATTCAAATAAATTTAAAACTGATGAATATTGAAGAGCGGGGGAGGGGAGGGGGAATAATCAAGTGGTTTTTGTGGTCCACTATCTCCATTTTATAATGATCCACCCCCTTTGTTATACCCTATACCACAGAAATCTAAATAATAAGGTACTATTATTTAGATTTCTGTGCCTATACCTATATCAAGAAGCTAAAAGCCAAAATTATCAAATAAGTATAACCCTACTTAGTACGAAATAGTGCCATGAGTACTGAGTGGGGCTATATTTTACCTTTAAATGAAACAATAACTACTATTCTTATCGTTAAAGGTGATCACCAGTTGAGGAATCGTTTCTAGAATCTTGGCTGCGTGCGGATATACCTTTGTTCGAGTAGCTCTACAGAAAACTACATAATCATCACCACTATACAATAAAGATTTATTTACGTGGTGGAACCATGCCGCAGTTACATCCACTGCAATCACATTGCAGCACGAATGGGTCGGCTCGACCGGGGTAGGACCGCGCACTCGCGAAAACCAGCGTAAAATAGCAGCTTAGTACTGCTGTGTTTCGTGTTGTGAGTATAAATAACCTTTTTACTGGTAGCGATTCCATCTTAGTCCTCAGGAGTGACAACGCATCTGCAGTTTGATTTTTAATCGAACATAAATGTCTATGGGCCATATTATCTTTTCACCATCAGGTGGACTGTGTGCTCGTTTGTCACCCTTATTCTATAAAAAAAGAAAAAAAGATAGGACGGTAGAGATCCTTTTTTGAAAAAAAAATTCTCTTATACTGCCGCCAAGCAATAGTACACCGACTATTGTAATCTGGTTCGTATAGTTTGAATATTCCTGCAGCTGTCCTTGAGCTGGAGACTACAGTTGTCAGTTACCATAGGGAGAACTGGCAGCTTGTTATTCCATTCCGTCCATCCATTATAGCCTATAAAAGTCGGCTGCTGAACATAGGCCCCCTCATGGATTGCCTCATGAGAGCATTTTGCCATAGTTGCCACGCGTGGCACGCGATTTTCCAACCGCAGTTTTTTTAATTATTTTGAGTTTTTTTTTATACGTGTTAGAACCACGCTGCAGCTATATTACGGTTGTAGCACAAATGGGTCTGCTCGACCGGGGAAGGACTACGCTCTCACAGAATACCGGCGTAAAATAGCAGCTTAATACTGCTGTGTTTCGTATGGTGAGTGTAGAGATCCGGAGACCCTTTTTTACCGGAAACGAGGCATTCCATTTTAGTTCTCAGGGGTGACAACGCATATGCGTTTTGATTCTTAATCACGATAAATATCCATTTAACATCAGGTGGACTGTGTGCTCTTTGTCACCCTTATTCTATAAAAAAAAGTTGTTATCAGGAAGATGCTACTGCCCATCTCCTGTTTATACTCCCTCTGTCGCTTCCAGCGACACTATCGGGACAATATGGCGTGTGGATATTCTTACACCTATATTATACGATTATTCACTCCAATATTATTAAAAGTAGATAATATTTAAGTACCTCTAATATAATTTTATAATAATAGTAATATGTATATTTAGTTTAGTTAAATTGGATTTTAGATATACTCTAATGTTGGACGTGTTTAACAATAGTATAACTAATGATTTCTTATATACGCGACAGCACGGTTTTATGTATAACTATTAAACACAACCAACGTTTCAGTTTTTACTTAGTAATTAGTATGAAAAAAAATGTAAATTCTTAAGGGGAAATATAGTGTCAAGTGGCTTAGCAAGATCCTTCGGTATGCCGAAAATATTGCAGCATTAATTTTGAAATAAATATATGGTAAAAGTTGAGGATTAATGTTAAGGATTATGTTCGACGAAAACACGATTTCGTAAAATTTTCTCGATGGATAAGAAATCCAAAGTTACCTCTAAAATAAATAATAAACCGCCGTTATTCATAAAATACTTTAAATAAGATCATGAAACTTTGCATACTAACTGAACTAACTATAAAGCAGTGCTTATGTTATTTACTTTTTTTAAATACCATTATTTTTACTGTAAAAAAGAAATTACCTAAACTATTGGCCTTTTGAAGCGTGATTCCTGCAGCACGGTCACTTCGCCTCGGCCTTTGGACGGGGAGGTTGTGTCGCTTACGATCAGAATATACATTACGCAACAGTACGACGTAAAATTAAAATGGGAAATAACCGTGATAAAAATAAGAAGCGGCTGGCTTGGCGTTAAGAAACAGGCATAAATATGATAAACCTAATGAAATAAGTGTCTAACGACCTTTCTACTTACAGTATTAGTGATTACAAACATGTCGGTACATAGCGTACGACGCGCGGGCAAGTGGGGACGAAATTAGAATTTGAGCTGACTTACTCTATCCTCTTAATGATTAAATATAATTATGCATTCATTGAAATTCTTGGTTACATAAAATGCTTTGTGACTGTTGTAAAAAAGAAAGATTTGTTATTATGTATTAAAACTGGTTGGCAATTTTACCAACCTCCAGCTGATTGCTAAAAAAGAAAGAATTATACAAGTTTATGAACACCAGTAAGTAGCGCACTCTATCAACATGAGTCCAGTTGGTCGCGCGCCGTGCGAGCAGGGGGCAGTCGTGTATTGTTAAATCTTTAATTACACTTTACCACAATCACATAAAGCTTATTTTTGAATGACTACTTGCGTACGTGTGTACTATGGGCAACATAAGTTTTTCGTATGCGAAACTATTTCTCGGCTAATATTGTGTTTTACTGACACGACCTAGAGATTATTTTAGCTTGACAGATTGCCGTTAATGTGTTGTACTGTTCTTGATCTGTTCAACAACATGTCGGATGACTTACAAAGGAAGTGTTTGCTTGACTACTGAATGTATTAAAACTTTGTAATGTACTGTTTCTGTCACTATTTAACCTCTTATCTTATTGGTTTTATTTTTATAGCGCTTACCGTCACCGTTAGTGTCTATTAAATTCCACTGCTGAACATAGTCCTTGCATCATAAAGGGATACTTGCCATAGTTGCCACGCTTGGCAAGAGACTAGGCAACCGCAGTTTTTTTTTATTTTTAGTCGTTGTTAAGAAGATGCTGCTGCTCATCTGATTTCTCTACTCTTTCTCCTTGTTTCCCTCTCATCCCACGGGATGATAATATGGGGTAGTGGATATTCTTACACTGCCAAAACACGGCATGTAGCTTATATTTATGAAGAAAAAAAAACTGCGTTAATACCGTCACACCTTAGAATTATTACGTAAATTCTGTGCCTTACACTAAATACAACACGAAACACAGCAGCTTAATTCTGTTACGTTTCGTATTGTGAGCGTAGAGAACCGGATACCCTTTTTACTGGTAACGAGGTATTTCAACTTAGTAGGTACTCAGGGGTGACAACGCATCTACATTTTGATTCTTAATCGATGATAGATGTAGATGTCTACGGGCCCTAGCATCCATTTACCATCAGGCGGTCTGGATGCTCGTTTGTAGACCTTATTGTATTAAAAAATCTCGTTGCATGCAACCGATGTTGATATAATCTGTGTAAACCACAAGGTAAAACAACGACAATGGGTGCGTTTGGCAGAAAAAAGCGCTAGCAAGCGCTTGTAAGCAAAATGGCGATCGTAAGCGGTAAGCGCTGTCAAATCGTAAGTAGCTATTTTCCTCCAGGACACGATGTTAGTTTTAACCGGGGAATCTAACCTAATTTAAATATATGTTTGTAAAGTATTCATATTAAAAACTTACCAATCATGAGTTTTTAATAGCATGTATATGTTTGTTCATGTCATTATATTACTTAAAACTAATATTGCACAAAACAACTTATAAACTCTACTTCAAAACAAACAAATTAAATAAGCAAAATGGCGGATTGTGTCAGCGCTACTGAAGTAGCAATCGTGTCCTGGCCGAAAACTATTTTAGCGCTTATAAGCGCTTGCTAGCGCTTTTTTCTGCCAAACGCACCCAATGTGTATACGACAGATGTAATACACCCAAACGGGCGATGGGCAACTGCCCATGTCCAGCTGTGGTCTTCCACGGATGAAGATGATGAATAATAACTTCATTAAAATCATTAATAAAATATCGCTGCATCTTAAGTTTACTAGAAGATTCTAGACTAATTTCTTCATATTCATTACTAGTTTGAAAACGTAAACTTAATATTAGGTTGAAAACTTGCAAAGAAATCTGACCTAACAATCACAGCCATCAATTTCATTCATTTTAAATGTAAGTGTACAAAAAAAGCATAATAAACGAGTGAATTATTAAGGCCGCTAAGTGCCAATACATCAGACGTCAGTTACAAGGTGCCCTTATGGTTGAAATGCTGGGGACGAGAATAGAATCGCGTTATCGTTCGTCGCTTCCTTCTATGTAGACTGAGGTAATTTTATGTCTGACTTTTTGTGTGAAATATTTTCTGTCGGTATATCAGAATAGTGATCATTTTTAGTGTTCTTTTGAAGGACGTTGTTGATAAATCTCGTATTGAGCAGTTAGATATATGCGACTCAGATTTAAAACTTGAACCGTCCACTAAACTATAAACTAATTTCAGTTTTGAGTAGTAAAGTAGTATTATTTTGGGATCATCAATAAGATGTTTTATGAATAGCTCTTAGAACAAAAACCATGTGAAATTGTTTTTTTTTTTCAAAATCATTATTTAGTAATGATTTCTTATATCCACGCGAAAACTATATACAATTTTCCACTTTTTCCCATCAGTTAGACTGTGTGTTTGTTTGTCATCCTTTTCTATAAAAAAATAAATAAATACACACTGACTAAAACTACTAAGGATTTTATCGCGTTTAATTTATTTATTTTTAATTACCGACGTTTTAAGTGTTTTTTACGCATGTTTGGACATGACATTTAAAATCACTGTCCTTCAATATGATCAAAAGGATCTACATATTAAAATGACTGGCATAAATTTTGTAACGCATATTTAAAAAAAATATTGCTAAGAAATAGTTATCCTTAAAGATGCCTTACACGCAATCAGTCGACATTTAAATAATACTATCATAATAACACTAAATAAAATAATATCATCGTAGTATCCGAGCCCAGCAACAATTTTCTATTATATAATATAATGCAATTATTTCATAAAAGTTAAAAAGTTAAAGTACAACCTATATGCCTCCCACTGCTGGGCACAGGCCTCCTCTCATTTCTGAGAGGGTATTAGGAAAAGGAAATTACGCCGCGCTGACCCAATACGTGTTGGCAAACTTCACAAGTCTTCCAAATATTTTTTTCTTAATCCTCAGACCTGCAGGCATTTCCATACGATGTTTTCCTTCACCGCCGAGCACGTGATAAATCAGCACTTAAAATTGCAATTAACAATTTTACTGGTACCGTCAGAGATCTAAACCGAATTGCTCGCGTACTGTATAATTTAAAGCGAGCGGTTAACCACTAAGCTACTACGTCCATTATTCACTTATAATTATTTAATTTTAATTAATATATTATAATTATTTAATTTATTAATTGGCAAAAAAGTTATGAATATGAAGCTAGTTAATGTTTATTAACCTCTAATATGTTAATGTAATTGTAAGTTTTTATTGTGTTCATATTATTTATTATTATATAAATCATTATTAATTCAGGCAATCATACAAAATTCATAAATATAGGAGGAACTAACTCCTGTTACTAAGGTTAACCTTTTACAGGAGCTACACACATATTGATTTGTATAATTTTTTGTGGCATTAAAGAGTTTTCAACTCAATTAAAATTTTCGATTTCAATTACACTGCTTCAACCTTACAGTTACCGATGGAGCATTTACACGGGCCGTGTAACACGCCTGCAAAGATTTTATTGCAATGTCATAGATGTTGCGTGGTAGAGCCACGCTCTCAGAGAATACCAGCGTAAAGCAGCAGAATAATACTGTGTTTCGTATGCTGAGTGTAGAGATCGGCGGACCCTATTTACTGGATACGAGGCATTCCATCTTAGTCCTCAGGGGTGACAACGCGTCTGCATTTTGATTTTAATCGAGTATATTGATGATTAAACATCTATAGGCCACAGCAGCGACTTACCATCAGCTGGACTCTGTGCTCGCTTATCCCCACTTCGTTTTTGAAGTAAAACTTCTTTACGCACGCGTGACTTGGGGAGTAGCTGGCGAACGCGTTACGAAAACTTCACGAAAAGTGTGATCGGACGAGGCGAACGGCACTTGAGCGGGGGATATAAGCAAGAGAAAGCAGTGCGCGCGCACATTTTCTTTCTCTCTTTCACTCTTAGTCAGTTATTTTTCGTAATTGTAGTTAGTTTTGAACAATTTTATGAATTAGTATTTTGTTCAATACATTGAGTATTCTACGTTTAAAGTGAAGAATAAAATTGTAAATTTATTATAAAGTTCATGTTTTGTTAATTTTCGGGAGAATACAGATGGATCTAAAGAAGTTTTACTTCAGTCGTGTGGTCATAAGAACACTCGTTTTTTATACTTCGAATATTGGCGCCTTCTATCAACAAGTAAGACGCATTGACTTAGCTTAACACACGTCTATTCACACTTGGCTTGAACACGTCCACATTTTAATCGCATGAAAAAACGAATGTTACCAAAATTTTTCGCTCTTTTGCTGTACACATGACAATGTACACAATCATTTAAATAAAATCGTTAAATATAAATTACATAAAATAATTAAAATAATATAATTATAACGACCTTCAGACTGAATTTTCGGTCACGGTGACCAATATTAATGGAGACTAGCTATCTGCGCGGGAGAAGAGCCCGAGTGTATACGCAAGAACAGGTGCACTCTCTACTTTCTCTCTCTCTCTCTCTCTCTCTTTCTCTCTCTCTCTCTCTCTAGGTATCTATATATCTCTCTCGTAGTCCGATGGGACGGCAAACCGAGACAACCGAATAAAATGTAAAATATTTTGACAAATGACGTCGTGGGAAACGGTTGACAACAAAAGGACGCAGGCGGAGGAAATCTGCGGGTAACGACCCTACGTACACATGTGACGAACAAAAGCAGGTCATGGAACAAGGTGATATTAAATACTAGGCAAATGCCGGCGGCAATGCACGCGTGGAAATTTTACACGATAAATATATGTTTATATTTATTCATATACTCGTTTTGCTTAACATTTATAGCTTTACACGTGGTAGAGCCAAGCTGCTACTCGTATATTATGGTTATAGCACGAATGAATCGGCTCGATTGGGGTGGGACTAGGCTCTTACAGAATGAATTGGGGTGGGACTAGGCTCTTACAGAATACCAGCTTAAAATGGCAGCTTAATACTGATGTGTTTCGTATCGTGGATGTAGAAAACCGGAGGCCCTTTTTTTGGGAAACAAGTCATTCCATCTTTGTCCTCAGGGTTGACAGCGCATCTGCATTTTGATTCTTAGTCGAGGATGAATATAAATGTCTATGGGCCACGGTATCCACTTACCATCAGGTTGACTGTGCGCTCATTTGTCACCAATATTCTATAAAAAGAAAACAGCAAATTCATCCAGCATTAGAAAATGTGATGTCATTCATTGCTAGATAGCTACTAATATTTTTAATTTTAATGACCAGATATAGTATATAAAGTGTTCAATCACTTAAAAAGTTTATTATTGCCCTATTTTACATTTGACAAAGGCTACCTCTAAATGTGCTTAAGAATTCAATTGATTTTGGGTTGGTATGAAGCTTATGACCTGCGTCAGTCTTTTACTCTACCAAAATTGTTTGACGTAACGCTGCCAAAATATATGTATTTATACAATAATATAAGATAAATATGTAGATGATTCCATCTGATTAAAGTTCTTCATTTTCTTCATGATTAGGTTATCACTATCGCTGCTTATGACATCGGTTTCTCCCATTGCAGGGACGAATGGCGACCACCATTATTTTATATTGATTAAGGGTGACAAAAGAGCACATAGTGTATGATGTGGCCTATAGATATCCACATCTGCCTTCGATGAATAATCGAATCGATGCGTTTTCACCCCTAAGGACTAGTATAGAATGCATCGTTTCCAGTAAAAAGGGTCTTTGGTTCTCTATAATTACCAAACGAAATAGTAGAGTTAAGCTGCTATTTTACGCCTGGTAGTGAGAGAAGAAGAGGGCGTAGTCATTCCTCGATAGAGCCGACCCATTCGTGATACAACCAAAATATAGCTGCAACGTGGCTCTACCACGCATAAATCTTGTTTTAATATCATTTTTTTACAGGATAGGGTGACAAACGAGCACACAGTCCACCTGATGGTAAGTGGTTGCTGTGGCCCATAGACATCTACATCTATCCTCGATTACGAATAAAAATGCAGATGTGTTGTCACCCATGAGGACCTAGATGGAATGCCTCGTTTCCAGTAAAAGGGTCTCCGGTCTCAAGTCACCGAAACAACGTTAAGCTACTATTTGACGCTGGTATTCTGTGAGAGCGTGGTCCTTCTCCGGTCGAGCCGATCCATTCGTCCTACAACTATATTACTAATATAACTGCAGCATGGCTCTACTACGTATAAAAATGTGCGTAGTAAAACATTAAATATGTGCGTAGATACTTCAAACACAAGTGTATTAGTTGTGAGATTGAGACGATTTAGTTTTCATTGTTTTAAATATCGTTAAGCGGCACCTCAAGTTGCGTTAAACAATTTTAATATTTCTTGGGAATGCATGTGCATTTTTTTATATAAGCTGTGTGTCCGATCCCTTAATTACACAGCTTATTATTGTGCTTTTAAATGTGATAATTTATAGTGAAAATTATAGGCTGTAATGTGTTATTTTTACTATTGCAAAAAATATATATCATGAAATGGAATCTTGATAAGTGTATTAGTAAGCACAGTTAGTAAGATTCTAAGAATATAACTAAGTAAGCTCTAAGGGATTGATCGACATATTGGGGACAAGGATAAACTTTATTAAATACTCAGCTCCAAGGCCATTAATATGTTATACGATTTTCGTACACGTATGTATATTACGTTCATATTATATAGTAATTGTTCGTATATGTTAAATTCTTAAAATACTCAAACAAACTATAGTTGATATTTAAATTACATTAGTGAAGATGATATTTATAATAATAATAAGGATTGTTAAAGACGAACCGTGGTCGCTGAGGGGCTAATCACTCGCTGTAAATTTCACAGTACGCGAATAACCCAGGGACGAATGCCGGCGGCACCAATGAAACTGTTAATTGCAATTTTAAGAGCTGATTTACCACGTGCTCGGCGGTGAAGGAAAACATTATAAAGTACACGTCTGTGAAATTAAAAATATATTTATTAATAACCTTTTATTTTATTCATTATCAAACTGTACGTTAGTTAGCAAAGGCAAAGGAGTGGAATAATTTTCCAGCATATATTTTTTCATCCGATTGCGAACGTGGTTATCTTCAAGTCAGGACCAGAGTGAAAAGTTTTTGTAACATGGTCGTGCGGTTTACCACATAATGGCTAAATCAGAACATAAAATGAGATAAAGTTGTACTGCACAGGTATCAATGCCATAGCATAGTTCGTTGCTACTCGGAACTGTTAGAACCGAAAAGCTAAAAACACCCCTTAGCTCCTACACTTCTTTTACAGTATCTTCCGTATGACAATCTCCATCGTTCAACAGTTGACTAAATAAAATATGTTATAGTGGTAGTGATATGACAAAATTAAACGTAAGTTATTAGAATATACATACAAAATACAATATAATAATTTACCTATAAATTAATATGTAAACGTAAACTTTTCATTGATTACTTACAGCTTATGGAATTCCACTATTGATCATAGGACTCTCTTCTACTCATGAGGGTGATATTTGAGATACATGCCACGCTTCACAAGCAGACTTTCAACAGCAGTTTTTTTTTTAATTTTTTAGTTCTTATTAGGAATTCTCCTGATTTGTTACCCTCTGTCGTCTTTTTCGACACCTGAAAGAAATCGTTATGAGGTTGTTCAATAATATGATCTGAATAATTAAAATTAAGTCTAGTAAAACGAAAAATAAGGGAAGTTGCTTTAATAAGTATCTAACAGGCATATATTATTATCATTTAATTGTTCAAGAATTTTATGCTTAGGTGTGCGGCATAATATTATCCCGTGTGTTACATATTATACAAAATATCAGTTATAAGGCGAAAGGCCGACATAAAATGTCGGACAAAACAGGTAGAATTATTCTCTCGAATTGGTTTCTTCTAAACATCTCAGTATAATCCTATCTATTCTTCATTCGGGTATTGTATACAATTGCTATGACAAAATGACTTCAACAGTGGCTTAATTTCCAAGAAGCCACGGCAATAAACGTAGAGTAATTGTTTCACCGGAAAACTTTTCCGTTATAACCTATGTTACAACAAAAATGACGTACAGTCGTAGCTTACAGCGCTCGTTTATCGGTATGGTTGTTATGGCTGCGGAAAATGCCGGTACTGTATTAATTATCACCAACACGGTCATGGCCATTGGTATAAAAGCACATTGGCTTTTGCCATTACAAATAAACTTAATGACTTAGAAGTGTATTGAGGAATTTTTCACATTTTTATATTTACGTTAAAATTTCTTTATACTCACCCACCTGTCAAAACATGTGGGCATAATACAACTAAAACATTTGTAGGTATATTTACCAAGTTTTATGCAAATAAACATTATTATTATTTGCAAAGTAAAATAATATAGAGCTATGGTTGCCAACCCGCGTGCCAGGCGTGGCAACTATGGCAAATGAGGCAATATATTGGGGAGGTCTATGTTCAGCCATGAACTGCAAATGGCTGCAAGGAATTAATTAATAAAATTATTAATACAATTTATAACGTGGTTGAATTCAGTCATTTCTATGACTGAATTCAACCACGTTATAGACATATTTAGAAAAATAAAAAATAAAAAGAATAACCTAGCAAAAAATCGGGGCCACTCCAACGAAGCTACTCTTTGCGCTCAAAGCAATGGAACGGCAGATTTAAACTGAAGTTTTATCAAACATTTGCAAAGTATCCTGTGTAAAGCTTACGTTAATTACAACGGAAAAACTTCGTTTGTTAACAGATTTCATTTTGCGAATATACTAGAGTAATTGAACAGTTAATAAAATAATTGTATTTTTCCATACACTGTGTAAACTTACAACATAATAATCTAAATGTGTTAATCTTTTTTTTATAGGTTAGGATGACTAGGAACACACATTCTACCTGATGGTTGCTGCGGCCCATAGACATCTACATCTATCCTCGAGTACGAATCAAAATGCAGACGCGTTGTCAACCGTAAAGACTAAGATGGAATGCCTCGTTTCCAGCAAAACGGGTCTCCAGTTCTCTACACTCACTATACGAGCTGCTACCAGTATTTTACGTTGACATTGTGTAAGAGCGTGGTCCTTCCACGTTCGAGTCGACCCATTCGTGCTACAGCTATACTACTAATACAGCTATACATGATTCTACATATAAATAAAATGAAGTGTCTGTCTTTACTAAGCAAATATAGTGCCACCAAGTTTACTGTTCAGTTGACAGAGTCGTTAGTGGAGAGCTTACCACTAACACTTAAGAAATTTACTTTACTGGCGATACACACACACACACACACACACACACACACACACACACACACACACACACACACACACACACACACACACACACACACACACACACACACATATATATATATATATATATATATATATATATAACCAGTAAAGTAAATTTCTTAATTTAATATATTATCTTATAAATGATATTTTTTCGCTGTAACCTATTATTTATTATATGTATACAATGTTATATTTTATATATATATATATATATATATATATATATATATATATACTTTTCATATTTTTCACAATGAAATCAAACAAAACTGAGAATAAATAATACCTTACAGCGAAATTTATTGAGCTCATAAGGTTACTTGTATGTCACAGAACGTTTTTAAAATTGTCTTCTGTATGCTTCTCCTGATTAATGGATCGGATAGAGGGAAAACGCAAAGGAGTTATTTAGACAATGTAAAGGTGTGATAAGGTGATTTACTTTATCCGAACAGCTTCAATACTTTTGTTAAATCAAAAAAAATTGATAAAAAGTGAAAGTTAAAGTTACAGCCTATATACACCCCATTCACCCCGCACAGACCTCCGCTCATTTCTGAGAGGGGTTTAGGGCAAGAAATTGTTCGCCGTGCTGTGTACAGTTTTTTTTCTTATTTCTCAGACATGTTTCTTCACGATGTTTTCCTTTACGGCCAAGCACGTGGTAAATCAGCACTCAACGGCGGGGATCGAACCCGGTTTGCTCGCATACTGTGCAATTTACAGCGAGCGCTAACCATCAGAGCTACCACGACTTTTGATAAAATAAAATATTAAAATTAAAAAAGTTAAAGTACTGCTGGGTACAGGCCGCTTCTCATTTCTTTATTGTTGATAATTAATTGATGACATTAATAGGAAGAGAACCACCTTGCCAAAGTCGCGGCGGGTCGCTAGTATATTGTAAAGTACAACGTTTAAGACAAAGTTGTCCGTCTGTTAGGTTTGATTTCTTTTGTATATATGTTTCTCGCTAGATTTTAATATATAAATTAAAGTTTTGTATTTGCTTATATTTTTTTCACTCGTTCACTTATTCATTCGTTCATTCACTAAAGACATAGGTCAAACAAAAAGATCTATAAAAATCCGCGTGAAAGAACATATAGCTGACGTGAAGCACGCTTCGGGAAGTCTGCAGTCTATGAACATGTTCAAGATCGTCCCCACCACTACATCAGATTTGATAAACCACAAATCCTCGCAAAAACACCGATTCCTACCAAGAATGATACGCGAGGCACTTGAAATTAAAAAATCATCCTAATGTCGATGAAGATGGATGGGTGCTGCCATCTGCTTGGGATCCTATAATTAACAAAATTAAACCTAAACCCAAGCACACTAATGCAAGAATTCAAGATACTGTAAGCTCGTTCTGCGTAGATCGGACCAAAAAAAAATTTAAAAACTGAAGGTAGCCGGGCTAACTACGACATTGGAACGTCAAACATCTCAGTCGGGAATTAAAAATAGGTTAGAATAGTTAATTAAACACGATTAAATCTGTAAATATAGTTTTATTCAACATTACAATCAAATGTCCACGACTGAACTTAGGCCTTCCATATAGATTGCCTCGACGAGACGGTCGGCCGGTTTCCACTCTCCATCCCTTCGTTATCGACTTACAATGCATTCGAACCAAACGATTTTCATCGTTTGTCAGGCGTACAGCAGTGTGGAATGGAGTGGACTAAGTTTCCAGCATCTGTCTTTTCATCTGATACAATCTGGGCATCCTCAAGTCAAGAGTGAATAGGCTTTTGTTAAGTTCCAGTGCGCTTTACCATCTTCGGCTGCATCACCACGTACTGCATGGTAACTGTAATATTTTAATATTATATTTTGTAACATTAAATTAAATATAAGGAATAAGCATTTCCTGTTCCAATAATTGTAATGTCCTCCAGACCGAATTTCGGTCACGACGTCCTGCCTCAACGGAGACTAGCCATCAGCGCAGGACAGGATTATAGTGCCAAGTATATGAGCACAAGTGCACTCTCTATTCTCTCACTCTTAGAATCTGATGGGACGGTAAACCGACACGACACGTCACGAGATCAGGAGCAGGACCACCGCTTTACGTGCTTTCCGAGGCACGGGGGAAAGACACCGCCAACTTCCTGACTCCGGGCAGGTACTGAGAATTTTTTGATAGAAACACTTAATAATTGATTTTTGGCCAGACCCGGTATTCGAACCCAGAACCTTAGGATCAGCAGTCGCACTACTACAACCTCTAGACCAACGAAGCAGTTAATAAATAATTGTACTATATAGCTAAATAAGTATTCTATAAGCAGACACATTAATTGGTTTGGTCCCGTGTTTGTTATGAAATTCTGTGCGAAATTTCCAGAATAACCTTGTTGCTTTCGAACTGCAAGCCTTAGAGCTTAGGGGGTAACCGCCCGCCATAATTCAATAATACGCGAACAAACTAAGTTAGTTCATTATTGTATAAGTAGCCTGCGTCCAGCTGGTAGGACTTCTTTTCTGCTTCTGGGATACTGCCTGGGTAAGGATTCTCTTGCCTATTTCTGTCACCAAATAGCAGTGACAAGTGGATGTGCAAGACAGCTCGCGCGGCTGGCCGGTGACCTCGTGAACGCGAAGGCACGACTCGCCTAAATGCATATCTATATTAAATAATCTCAAACGCTTACGTTATGCAATTTATAGCTAATAGCTTTTTACAAGTTTGTTTGATAATTATTATCTAAATGTTAATGGTTCTTCCCCATAAATTGGGTAAGTGTGAGCAAATTTATAATATAGCAACAGTGTGAAGCTTTTGGGGGGGAAGGGCTAGGTAAGGGATATTTTGGGGGGTTCTTGTTTGTATTAGAAGTGTGATAATTAGGTTAGTTTGATTTTTGAAATAACATGTGTAAATAAACTGAAACTTGGTATATAATTTAATGTTATGTCACATGTCAGTTATTTTATCATGTAATTTTGTATGTTGGCTATTATTATTTTATTAGGTCTTTTCCTAGTACTTAGTAGATATAACTTCATTTTTGCCACGTTCTGGTAGCATGTACCGCCACAGCAAGTTTATTAGTATCAGTCAAGTTTATTAGTAGTATTATTAAACGTCTTAAAACAATTTTTTGTTATTATTTATATATATATATATATATATATATATATATATATATATATATATATATATATATATATATATATATATATATATATATATATATATATATATATATATATTGTCCAACAAATAATAATAACGTGACACGCTGCTGTGATTCACCTAGATCGACGTCTTAAAGCTGTCCAAAATAAGTTCCTTCGTCGTATTACAGGAGCTCCATTATATGTGAGGCACGTGGATCTCTACCATGACCGACACTACGCATACACATTCAGACATTACACTATAGTCAACCAAATCTAAGAAATACATTTTGACAGCTGTCCGACTTATTGCACCAAGCATGCCAACTAAATAAATGGGAACGTACAATATTGGATTCTTAAAAAAATCTATAACGATTATTTAGAGTTGGTAATCATTTACAGTTTGGTTTGAATAATACCAGAATAAATTAAAAACAGATAATTTAAAACACAAGATTTATCAATTTCTTCAAATTTGTTGTTACTGTTTATTTCTAGAGGCACAGATATAAACATTTTAAATTGAAACTAGATTAAAAATAATTTTATTCAATCACTTTCAGTGCAACTAGTTGAGCTGTCGTTGTTTAGATTAATTACTATTTGAATTTTAATAATGTAGTCAAAATTAATGTCTCCTTCAAAGCCAACCATAATCGATATTTTTGTTTTTTCTACTATTTTTACCCAATCCTTTGTGATATGGGCATATGCTTCAACGAATATACAAGAAACACAAGTTCAAGCCGAGGCTTGAACTACTATGGTAGTGGCTCCTTACCTCCTTCAGAGGGGCCCTTGAATCACATCGAGCCCCCCCCCCATCTAGCTAAAGGAGCCTCACTCCAAAAGCAGGGGACGGAGTGCCTAGGGACCGCAATCGGCGTGGCGGCGCTTCGCGCACAGCGGAATCGTTGCACTTAATAGCGTGGGTCGTCACTCACGAGTCTATTTCGATGAAGCTGTAAAGGATGCAGGGCTAACAGCATACACTTTCAGGAAAAAAAGATCAATCTTAGTCCTCAGAGATGTCAAGGCATCTTTAGCGTTTTATTCGAAGTTCGTTGCAGGTGTCCATGTATTAACTTACAGTCCACCTCCACTTAGTAGACAGTAAGTTCATTTATTAATTCAATTTCTTGAAAAGAGTCATCCACTAAAAACACAACAACATTACACCGCTGTTTCACGATGATATTCCGTGAGAGCATAGTCCATTCCGGGAAGAGTCGAATAATTTTTGCCGCAGTCATAGTACTAATACGACGTGACTCTACCACGTAAATGCATTTCATTTAAGAATGTACTCGTAAAAGTGACTACGCATCTTTTACATGTGTGTGAAGTTGTAAATAGCCAATAAGTATTCATTAGCTGTGGAAGTAACTTACTTAATGTTAGAAAATGTTCTAGAACTTCGAATTGTTTAACAAATCGGTAGATCTTTACAAAGTTTATTTGGAGTGGTTTTAGATGATGTAGAAAGTTCGACTCGGTAGTGGAATGCTTGTTACTTTTATGACTTTATAAAAAGTTCTTTAAAACATCAGCGGTTGCCCCAATTTAAATTTGCATGAAAAAGCAAGTCGTGCCTCGTTGTCAGTTGCATTGTTTAACAATGATGATTAAAATGTTAAATTATTTGTATGACGGTATAACAGAGTGCACAGTTTAATAAATCAAATTATGCAACTATACGCATAATTGCTTTGAAATAAGAGTGAAAGTTGCTTGTCACGTTGTGTTAACGAGTGAGCGGACTGTAACGATGGACGTGTGCAGACTACTAAATCAGTTTCAATTAAAGATAAGTCGGCGTTACCAATTACATATTGTCGTTATCTGGAAGCGATAACCGATAATGGGAACCGTGAACTTCCAATAATTATAATGGAATAGTCCTGAACGATAACAGCAACATATGATTTTTTTTACACTATTAAAGGCATCTTTAGACGATTTCATATTGCAGCAAGAATGGGCCGACTCGACTGGGATAGACACGCTCTCACAGAATACCAGTAAAATAGCAGCTCAATGCTGATGTGCTTCGTATGGTGAGTGTAGAGAACCGGAGACTCTTTTTACTGGATACGGGGCATTCCGTCTTAGTCCTAAGGGGTGATAACGCTTCCGTAGTTTGATTCTTAATTGCAGATACCTAAATTTAGAAGTCAGAGACTTCTCGAGGATATATATAAAAGTCTATGGGCCACTGCATCGACAAACGAGCACGTAGTCCAGCTACTAGTATTTTTTTTAATTTACATTTATCCTCGATTAGGAATCAAAACGCAGATGCGTTGTGACCCTGAGAACGAACGCCTCGTTTCCAGCAAAAAAGGATCCCCGGATTCACTCACCATACGAAACACAGCAGTAATAAGCTACTATTTTACGACGGTATACTGTGAGAGTGTGGTCCTTCCCCGGTCGGCCCACTCTTTCGTGCTACAACCATAATGCTGCAGCGTAGCTCTACCACGTACCGAAGAAGTAGTAAGTGGAAACTGGGGCGCATACACACATATCCTCGGTTAGGAATCAAAATGAAGATGCGTTTTCACTACTAACTATGGACTAAGGCTTGATTTAAATTGGCGCGGAACGGAAGGGAAGCGAATTTTTTGAATTGAAATAAGCTGTGTAAACAAACTAGATATTATGTGCGAAAAAAGAAGTCGCACGTCGTTCTCGCGCACTCTCGAGAATTCCCGGCGGTCTTGACTAACTCTCGGCGCAGTCTGGGGAATCCGCGGGAAGTGGAGCGAAGGGTGACGTTTTCGTTTCTTCCATAAATTATGAACCCAAATATTTCCTTTCCTTTTTCTGATATTCTTCCTTTTATCGCAATTTTTTTCTTTTTCTGCTTCAAAAATAATCAATATAAAAATAAAATCCAATCAACCATTCTTTTCAAATAAAATATTTAGGCAAAATAACTGAAAGTCTTCTATAGCCTCCAGACGCAGTTGTGGGAATACTCGAGCATTCTCGCGAATTCACGCGCCTTCTCGCGCGACGAGGTGAAATTGAGGCTTCCGTTCCATTCCGTTCTGCCGCAATGTAAATTGAGCCTATGGTTAAATGCCTCGTTTCCAATAAAAAGAAGTCTCCGATTCTCTACACTCACCATACCAAAAACAGCAGTATAGAGCTGGAATTTTCTCTAATAACTATAATAGTAAATCTCGTTAACAGTAAAAAGGTTCTCGACACTGTAGTCACTCACCATATGAAATCCAGCGACATCACGCTGATATTCTATGGAAGCGTGATCCTGCCTTGTATTGCATGTCGACAGAAACATAACCTGCCACAACTCAAACGGATTTAAAAACCGAATGGAGTCCTATCACGTGGAAAAGTTTAAATTGTAATGGAAAGTCGATTAAAATAAATTAATATAGACTAATTTTAACTATGAAAATATATCTATATGTGATGTATTCGTATGACAGCATTGTGAATTGCCATACGTGCCTTTTTGACTTTCCGTAACAGAATGTAGAGCCCCATTTACTTTATTTCCAGCGTTCACTCGTGGTTATATATCCTTATCATATCTCCCATCCCTTTTAAATCGATCGGCATCGAAATTTAATTACTTTCTGTGCGATATGTAAAAGTAAATTCGGTCCCTTTAATAGACTTCCCACTTCGCGGACTCTATTTAAAATGGACCAGGAAACGATTTACCACCAGTGAGTGGTGTTTAGTTAGTACTGAATTAAGCAAAACTCTAAAAGAACATTGGCGTCTCAGAACATCTTTAACAAAATTTGTTTGTATAATTTGGTTTTATTGTAATTTAATTCATGAGTTTCAGCTAATACTGTAATCATGAACGAAATGCTTATTTGTAATTTCCAAATTTGCAATTGTTTTCACTGTTGTTTTATTTTCACGTATCATCATCACCTTTATGACAGCCATTTACAAGTCCCTGGTGTGGTGAACATAGACCTCCTCATTAGTTGCCACAAAAAGTTCTGAGCTTGCAAACATTGCAGACATTAATTCCTTTAGTGTTTCCTCAGATATTTCCTCTAGTAGGGGTCGGACTATACTACTATGCTTGCAATTATGAGCCTGCCACTGGAGTACCAACCGTGTTCAACGGTTGTAATTTTTTCGAGCCTTAAGGCCATTGTCACTTTAGCTTATTGATCTGTT
The DNA here is from genome assembly GCA_907164705.1 of Parnassius apollo. NCBI lineage: Eukaryota > Metazoa > Arthropoda > Insecta > Lepidoptera > Papilionidae > Parnassius > Parnassius apollo. Next base: position 1,123,470 of record CAJQZP010000246.1, on the reverse strand, counting down.
GATGTGCCAGTAACTTACATTGTACTGCGGATATCCTCGTTAAGTATTAATACTTAATTATAATATCAAAATATACAAAATTTGACCTGCACAAGAAAGTTAGTTTAAAGTAAGTTTGTATAAAAAGGTTTATTATAATATTACGGAATTTATGGTTGATAACCCCTGGGAAAGGTAATCGGTAACAAGCTATTTTTAATTTGTTTTGTGTTGTTAATTGTAGCATACATGATTGTAAGCTGTTATTTAAAAAAAAATAGTCCCGCTGGGTTTCTTGCTGGTTCTTCTCAGGACAGAGGTTTTTTTCCGAACCAGTGATAAATTAAAAAAGTTACTTTCAATAAGTATTATTTATAATCTATATCGAATAAAAAAAGTTTCTGTTTCTGCTTCTGTTTCAGTATCAAAATCAAATGGAAAAAGCTGGGTTGCCTAATTAACTGAGATTATTTGTAGAATCATGTATACCTCAAAACCTGAAGACTAAGTTGTTGCCAGTGTTGACCTACGGAACCGAGACGTGGTCCTTCACTGCTAGCCGTATGAGGACGCTCAAAGTCGCTCAGCGAGCTATGGAGAGTGCTATGCTCGGAGTTTCTCTGCGTGATAAACTTACAAATGAGGATATCCGCAGTAGAACCAGAGTGACCGACATAGCCCAACGGATTAGTAAGCTGAAGTGGCAATGGGCCGGCCATATAGCTTGAAGAACCGACAACCGTTGGGGAAGAAAGGTTCTCGAGTGGCAGCCTCCTACCGGTAGGCGAAGTGTAGGGTGACCCCCCACTAGATGGAGTGACGACCTGGTATGACACGCAGGAATTCGATGAATGCAAGTGCCTCAGGACCATGCTTTGTGGCATACCTTGGGGGAGGCCTATGTTCAGCAGTGGACATGTGAAGGGCTGTAATGATGATGATAATGATTTGTAGAGTAGAACTAAGATATATATTATTACGAAAAAATAACTTGAATACCAATTTACAGGCGTATGTAAAGCCTATTCACGCTTGTCTCGAAGATTGTAATTTAAAGGAAAAACAGATGCTAGAAAATTAAAATTAATCCACTACTTTGTAGTACATATTACGAATTACGAATTAATAAATAATGTGGGCGAGTAATAGGTACCTGTTTTTGCAATATACGTATCTTAAAATCTCATTTGATCTTTTGAATACTAAAATAAAAATAATATATTGTTTTTCTTAAATAATACTTTTTAACGTGGTAGAGCCACGCTTCAGCTATATTAATTGTATAATGTAGCAAGAATGGGTCGGCTCGACCGGGGAGGGACTACGCTCTCACAGAATACCGGCGTAAAATAGCAGCTTAATGCTGCTGTGTTTCATATCGTCAGTGTAGAGAACTGAAGACTCTTTTTACTGGATACGAGGCATTCCATCTCAGTCCTCACGGCTGACAACGCATCTGCATTTTGATTCGCAAACGAGGATACTTGTAGATGTCTATGGGCTACACCCACACCAACCACTTACCATCTGGTGAACTGCGTGCTTGCTTGTCACCTTTATCCTATTAAAAAAGTACTAATTTCTCTATTAAAAGAAATAGTTCAAGAATTTTAGCAGCATTAAGGAATCATCACCCTACTTCTTATTAGTTGTTTATCAAACTACAAAGACAATCTCGTAACCGACAAATCTTAGAATTACAATATACATGTGGCAAACCTAAAAATGATATCAGTGACGGGGACCAGCATATGTACCTTTATTACTATCTGCCTTTGTATATAATGCATAATAAAACTTTTTATTAGATTGAAATAGTGTGTGTGTACATAGAATTGTTGAATGTTTTTTTGATAATAAATGAATATAAGGAGGTACCTATATCTGGTAATATGACTTTAGTTTTGATAATTAGTACAAAGTAATTTGCAACCGATGCCTATAAGCAAATTAAGCAATAGCTTGGGTTATCGAAGGGCGCTATAAACAGCAACGGAAAAGCATTGTATCGAACAATGAAGAAGGGAGCAATCTTTTTCGAAATTGAAAATAATAACAAATAAAGCACGAAGTATATTATACTGTAAAAAAGGCTCGATGATTTATCAATCTATATATATATATATATATATATATATATATATATATATATATATATATATATATATATATACACCCGATTGACTTGAAATTTAGTATAGTTACTCATTTCGTAGAGCCGTGGTAGCTCATATGATTGACGCTCGCTGTAAATACCTCACCGGCACGGAAACTTGGCCACTCGTGAATTTGTTGATTATTTGCACTGAAACGTTTTTTTAACAATAAATTAAGGGTAGATGCATTCAATAAGTGTCTCTAATGGTTTTAGAACATAGAAATTTAATGTTTACTTCACCGAAATTTTTCTTTTCAAGATAACATGTTTTCACTAAAATTAACATCTTTCGATTGTCACTTTAAAAACACTACAAAGTTAAAAATTAAGTCTGTTTCTTTATTGTCTATCAGTTTTAATATCGGGTGTTTCCTCCTCTAGCCCTGATAACCGCTTGCATTCGATCTGGCATGCTTTGAATGATGTTTCTGACATCAACTTGCGGTATGCTGTCCCAAGCGGCCAGCGCTGCATTTCGGAGCTCATTTAGAGTTTGTGGCGGTTTGGAGCTGGACTTTATCTTTCTTTTGAGCATACCCCATACATGCTCAATTGGATTTAAGTCCGGGCTACGAGCTGGCCACTGTAATTTTTATATTCCAACCTCTTCCAGATATTCCTCTACACAATGTGCGACGTGCGGGCGTGCATTATCGTGCATGAGGAGGAATTGGTCGTGTCCAATGAATCCCGAATAAGGCATTACGTGCTCCTGAAGAACTTCCTCGATGTATCGAGTAGCTGTAAGCCGATTATCGACGATGACCAACTCTGTACGTGCGTCGGAACTTACACCTCCCCATACCATTATTGAGCCTCCATGGAAACTCACAGTTTGGGTGGTGGTAATGGGTAGAAACCTCTCTCCTCTTTTTCTCCACACTCGTTCTCGACCGTCTGGAGCACGTAAAGCTATTCGACACTCATCTGTGAACAACACTCTAGCCCATTGCTCGTGGGTCCAATTGACATGTTCTCTTGCGAACTGAAGTCGGGCTACTCGGTGCTGTCTGAGAAGTTCTGGACCTCGTGCTGGTCTACGAGCTTTTAAATTCACTTCCTCCATTCGTCTTCTCACCGTACGCTCACTAACATTAACGCCTCTTGCGATTTGGAGCCGCTGGCGTATCTCAACAGCGGTCAGGTAGCGGTTTCTCAAAATCTCCATAACAATAAAACGATCGTCCCGAGCCGATGTGCACCTTACGCCCCCACTGCCTGGCCTGCGGGTGTAGCGGCCTGTCTCCTGGTATCGTTTCAGTGAATACTGCATTGAGGACCGTGGTACGTTAAGCACAATAGCAACTTCACGCTGTGTCAGCCCTTGGTCAATTAATGCTACTGCTTGTGCAACTTGTGCTGGTGTTAATGGCATTTTTATTGGCTTTAAAGCACCTTTAGTTATTTAATTAAGACACAAGATCACAATAATTGAATAACCTTACAGTAAACTTTTCACAACACACAAATTTAAAATGTGAACTTAGTCGCTCAAATGACCCGATTCAACTAAAAATTAAAGAATTCGTCATGGTGCACTTAAACATAATGAATTACCCTCTTGAACTTGAGGGTAAACATTTTTTGACATACTTGCATAACAAACATTCATCAGAAACACTTAAAGCTTTTGCAATCGCGAGATAACCGCTTGGCCAAGTTTCCGTGCCGGTGAGTATAACAGAACGCGAGTAACCCGGGTTCGACCCCCGCCGGCACCAATGAAATTATTAGTTGCTATTTTAAGTGCTTGTTTACCGCGTGCTCGGCGGTGAAGAATAACATCGTGAGAAAACCTGCATGACTGAGGAATAAAAATATTTCGAAGACATGTGAAGTTCGCCAACACGCATTGGGGCAGCGCGGCGGACAGTTCCGTACCCTAAAAGCCCCTCAGAAGTGAGGAGAGGCCTGTGCCCAGCAGTGGGACGTATATAGGCTGTAACTTAACTTTATTTTACTCATTTCGTAACGTAGGCGCTCAATAAGAATGAATTTTATGATAGTCCCATGTACTGTATATAATATTAATATTGCATATATTCTAGGATAATTGAACTATGACACTAATGTATGAGAATTTACTTCCAGAAAAAGCTTCAAGTAACATTTCAATCAATAATAAGAAAATAATTTGGTTTTTATTACAATAGCTACTCCATTTCTCGTTCTACGAAATATATTCTAAGAAATGCCCGTAATTATTGATTTTTTGTAATAAATAATATGACAAACTTTAGAAAGGTCCGATTCTGGTTTACTAGTGATAGTGAATTGAAAACTCATATGCGTGGATTGTTTAGGGCATCAAGTAGACTTAATATGGCACAGTCTGTAACACGTACTTAATCATAAGCGGGTTTCGAAAAATCAAGGAGATTCTAATAGAATAACACTTAAAACATATGCGTCGAATATAGTATATTCGACGCATATGTTTTAAGTGTGTACACAGATTTTTTGGCAACGGCTGAATCGATTTTAATCATTATTTTTTTATCAAATAGGCTATACTATACACGTACTTCAGGGTGGATTGTTACCTTGAATTTGAGATATATATAAATTCAAATATATATATATATATATATATATATATATATATATATATATATATATATCATTACGCCTTAGCACCAAATGCAGAAGCTATTAGGTGGATTTTTTTATTTTAAGTTGGTTAACACTTTTTATTAAAAGTTAATTATTTCTCACTGCAACAAATCTAAAGGCTTGTCGTTTAGACAATGAACTCTTTCTAACATAATACCGTTTCAGATGCGAGTGACTATAATTTTTGACTTACTACCCATTGCCACGAAATAATTGCCACAAATCATAAATTCCCCACTGCTATGTTTTATTATTGCCATATGTCCATCACCGCTTTCGATCCATGGCTACCATATACGCGATTATAGGTCATAACTAACAGAAACCATGGCTTTCGATGTAATCATCTCATTTACGCTAAATGAAAAATATTGGGTCCTTACATATGAAATTAGCGTTGTGTCGTACTGACCACTTTGATCTGAACTATCTCCTCTTTGGTTAAGAATTCCAATTTCAAATTTATAAATTCATTTAGCTGGTACATATAAGTTTTGAAAACAGTTATTCATTTGTTTTTTCCTTCATTATTTTTTTCTTTGGCGTCGCTTATTACCGAACAATGGAAAACATGAAATATCGGTATATTTACGAGTACGAGTTCTACCGTGGCACCAGTGCTGCAGAAACAGCTCGAAGAATTAATGATGTGTACGGCGCTGGTGTCGCAAAAGAAAGCACGGTACGTTTTTGGTTTCAAAGTTTTCGTTCTGGAAATTTCGACCTTCAGAACCAACCCCGTGGACGGCTGGAGACCAAAGTGGAAAATGAAGAATTAAAGGCTATTGTGGAAGCGGATCTCGCTAATCTGCCTACCAAGTACCAAGTGTCGCTATTCTATGAAAAGTAATGTATACATAAATAGTTTTGATAAGATCAAAGATATTCATACTTTGAATATTAGCAATAAACATAAACTTGTAATGCCAGTTAGTAGGCATCACAGAAAGAGTAATTGATTTATGTAGCAATGTTTATTTATGTTTTTATAACAAATCGCGGAAAAAGAACAATGCTTGACCTTAAAATTTTGTTAAACAAAAAGTGTAAAAGTAACTCTTTTAATATTAATGTCATCAAAAACATAACTTGTAACAAAACCAAGTCTCGCAACTCAGTTCTTCTACAGTAAAAAGTTGTGAGATCCATGAAATACCAATACCAAGTCGGTTAACTTATTCAGTCCCTACTTAAGGATCCTTCTGTCTCAAGTTATTACTTAATTAGCTAACCTAACAACATCTTATAGTGACCATATCAATGTAAAATATATTTTACATTGATTTCACTTCACTTCACTAAACAATCGAATTACTTATGAGAGTACATTGTGTTTTCATGCGATGGTCAATCTCTATTTATTTAAAACATAAAAGATTTTTCATAATGGATTAATACATGAATGAAAATAACCCTTAGGTATGAGGTGATCGCTACGATGCTATTTCTGTTATAATTTTTATAAATAATTATATTATTGCAAAATTTTGTCTAAAAAGTAATCCGGCTGGGTTTCTTGCTGGTTCTTCATAAAACAGAAGTATTTTCCGAGCCATCGGTAAATAAAGAAATGACTTTTAATAAGAATTATATAATAACCTACATTTATTGAAATATTCTATTTTATTATATTTTTTCCTACAATTTGAAAGGTCCGTGTCCAACAGTGGACTTTTAAGGGCTAATCAAGAAGAATAAGTAAAACTTTTACATATCTCTAAAAATAAATGTGTACCATGGTTATAATGCAATCGAGAGAAAATAAAGAACAATTTGCCTTTTATTACATAATAATTCAGCACATGGTGGAGGCGTAAGAGAATCCGTCCCATCTCATCCCTTGGGTACCGTAAAAGTCATCCAAGGGAACAAATAAAACCCGGATGGGATGTGGCATTCCTTTGTGTTATATCGCGGTCGCCTGGCGCGAGAACGTAATTTCGAAGTTAAGATTATTAGAAAAGTGTCATAAACATGTGCATAAAACTGTTTAAGACCATATTTTTTTAATATACAGGTATATAAACGAAATACCACTGACTGACTCATCACGATATCTCTAAAACTATTCATCCGATTGACTTGAAATTTGGTAAATTTACTCTTTTGCAATGTAAACGCTCACTAAGGACAGACTTTACAATTGTCCCATAAAAAAAAATCTTGATATTTTCTATCTACGTTATTATCGTCTATTCTTCTCTAAGCGCTATTCTCCTCATGCGGAAGTGAATCATAACTAGCAGTCTAGAAGAGTATTATGATAATTTAAATTCTATGAATGTTATGAAGCGATTAGTCTGCTGCGCTGCTCCAGTGAATGTTGGTGGAATTCACGAGTCCTAGAAACATTTTCTTCCTCATACGACACGTGAGGTGATTTTGTCGATTTTTTACCCCCCTCCTCCTCCCTCCCCCTCGTGAGATATAGCTCGATGACCCCAATCTCATGTGAGATTTTTGAAAATGCGTTTTTTTGTGTAATGTACGTCAGTCTGCTCTTGACAGCGTAGGGTTTATTTAAATAAAAACGTAATTTGCTTAAAATTTTTTATACAATTTGCGGATTTAGCCTTACTTTGCTTAATCCCCCCCTTCCTCCCCTCCCCCTAAACACCCTACGTGAATAATGGACATACCCTAAGTAGTAGATAATTTAAAAAACAGCTTTAAAATTAAGATAATTACTATATTATAATTAAAAACCACAAAGTGCGTCGCTATTGAATCATTTATTTAGTACAGCAATCATAATATGATTGATACATGTAGTTGATGTAACCTTTTAAACGTTCCAACTCATTTGATGCTTTTGTAGGTAGTCTTTATTACAAATCATAAATCTTATTGTTAGTACGATAGCATTCCATTCGGCTACGTCACTACGACACTGGCCCCCACCGTCCCCTTCCCCTCCCTCACCATAACCACGTTATCAGTCATTTAGGGAATTATTAAATTATTAATAGTACCCGGTTTATCGAGCTTTGCTCGGTATTTTTCGCTCGGTTTTTTTTAATTCGTGTGTTTTGGAAATTATATTTAGATACAAATTACATACTGATGAAATACGAATAATATTTTTTGATCTTAGTGACATAATAGAAAAAACTGAACTGGTTATTTGAATAAAAAATCATGAGTGCAATTAGTTTAATTTAAATTTTCGTGTTTTTAAAAAATACTAAAAAAAGGGCTCGAAAAAATAGATTTTCTCAAAAAAGAAAGGAACTTGAAAAAAAAATTAAAAAAGTCGGTCAGTCTGGGCTCGAACCCTGGTATTACAATTTTATGGCCGCCCAATATACCAATTAAGCTATTTGTAATTATAAATAAATTGTCAAAATTTACCTCCTTATTCTAACGATATTGTAGTAGTTTTTTATTGCCTAAAAACACAGACAAAAAGACATTTTCTAAAAATAAATCCTAGCTAGATCGATTTATTGCCCCCTAAACTCCCTGCACACAAAATTTTATGAAAAACGTTGGAGCCGTTTCCGAGATTCCGATTATATATATATTTTTTTTTTTTTTTTTCAAGAATTGCTCGTTTAAAGGTATAGGATTTCATTGTACGTAAGTAGAATCATATCCGTTACGAACCGATAGACGGATAGACAATGAAATTGCAATCCGGTTGCATAGCTAATGTACAAGATGATGGATATTTGATAACAATTTCAAGAGAAATAATTGCATATAAATTGCACATTGTATACGTAGAGATTTTTTTAATAATCTCATCTTATTTTAAATCCCGTTTAATAATATCTTAGTAATCGGCTAGTAACTATTAACTAAATATACTACTAATGTATCTAAAAGTACGTGATAATATATTAAATATGATGTTAGTCATAATATTTTTATTAAGTATATTCGTTCATATTTCGGAACTAAACGTAAATTTGAAATGGTCGCAATTAGTACAAGATACACCAAACCTGTTACGGCCCTTTTATCGCCTCTACCAATCTCATGTATTTACATACCTACTGTTTATTTATCGGCGATCGTTTGTGTTTGATTAAATATGTATTATAATTAGCCTAATAATATATTCGTAATCATTGATAATAGGCTCTCTAAAGCTTTGTCTGCGGTGTATTTAGAAAAATATCGAGCAGAGCCTACCTGCTAATTAGACGGGGAACTCGCAATCGCCTCATGACAAACGGCACACAATAGACATGTGTAGATCATGCATGATTCGTTCGTTTGAGCTGGTACACTTAAAAGTATTGATGGTTCATTCATTTGTTTTTGAATGTACCAGTACAACCAATCACAAACAATTGACGGTACCTTTTTAACCCGCGATTTGTTTGAATTGTGAATGAGCCGCAAACCCACCGAATCCCGAATGATCTGAATAAACAGGCGAATCGAATTAACAATGCAGACTACAGAGCATAGAGTAGAGTAATATATACCCACCACAGAACACCATTACTCCTAGCGGAGAATATATACAGAAACTGCAGAGTATCAGGAGTATTTATTATTTTAGGGTTTTTTTTATTATAATATTGTTACCTAAATTAAAAATGATTTTACATTTAAATCTATGAGTTATAAATATCGTTTTGTAGAGTTTACTAAAAATAACACTTCAAAAGATTTTATGATAAATGACTTATTTAATGATAATTTTCAACCATCTTATATAAGTATAAGTTAGGTAAAAGTTTAATTTCATAGCAAATAAATGTTTCAATCCCTATTTTAGACATGTAAAGTAAGATGAAATTGTGTATGTTCAGACTCACAGAGTGTTAGGAATGAAATTTAACATTAAGTATATTTATTAAATATTTAAAATATATGATAACTTGAGGTTTTTGTGTTTATGTCATCTAGCGTCGATTGTCCTTACCACCTTGAAAGTTAATAAGTTTAATTCGATAAAATGACTTTATTACCTACATCATGTAGTAGATGGCGCTATTACAAATCTTAAATTTTCGGTTCCCAATAGATCTCACAGACTCACAGAGTACTGGAGCCTGAAATGATCCATTTGAATGATCGATCCGAATGTACCAGTACGCGTGACGAAATGTACTAGAATGATTCGGTCGCTAGAAATGAGTGATTTACACATATCTAGCACACAACATGCACACACAGAAACATTCTGGTGTCGAGGGGGGGAGCGGGGTGCACGTCCCACCGCAAGGGAATGTCGACATACACTGCTCCTGGCTCCTGCCGTCCTGCCCGGCTCGCAGCTCGCAAGGGGCATTGGGCACGAGCGGCGAACAGCTGACGGCCTGCCTTAACGCACACCTGTGCACTATCAACGAACTATGAATTTATCGCCAAATATTTGTGAGTTTTGCGGACAGTATTAAAACAGCATAAATATTTTTATATATATTCATTTTTGGAACAAAAATCAATCAAATCATCATTTGGAACTGTCTGTTGTGCCTACATTTTTGTCTAAATCATCAATCACTAATCTGGTGCTGAAAATAAAAGATATTGATGTGATATCCTGGGAGTTATTTTTAAATTTAGAGCCATCGTTGTATATAATAAGTTAACTATCTTTTTAAATTACACTGCTAATAAATATTTTCATTTTTACCTCTTTAAAAAGAGTTACAGTCGCACTAGGATTTTCCTCTATACCGTTTACATACGTTAGGCGTTAGCATACATAAATTGCACAATGCTTAACCACTGCGCCACGAAGCCAGGTTAGGCCAGCCATTAATTACAATAAACATCTAAAATTATATATTTTAAATCTACATAGTATATTTTGTTTAGGCTAGCAGACATTGTTATGTCTTTTCCAATAGGTGGTGCGATGCGTTTCTATCAGAGTTTAGAGGTAAGGAGTACAGACTCTGTATAAAAAAGTGTCCGTACGAAAGCGTTAAATAAGGGTGGCGCCACTGTCGCATCAGTCTAAATTTTAAAGAACTTTTTATAATTCTTTTTATTGCACAGACTTTCCCCATAATTCTTTTTACAATAACTATTTTATTGCTTTCAAAATTTTTATTTTCAAAATCACTCTCAACGTATTTTACGACGATTTAACATACCCCGTAGCTACTCAAGCGCTGTTGTGGAGAGTTTTTGAACTGTTATTTATTGCTTTACAGATGGACACTTTTTCAACTATTCTCGTATGGGAGTTGGTACTCCTTACTTCTACACTCCATAAACTATACATTGATTATCGGTTACTTAAATATAGTATAAATTATCTCTATATCTGCCTCCTTTTATTGTCAAAGAAAGGAAATCAACTTTAAGCATTTTTAAATTACATTTTGGGTTTAACTATTCAATTGAATGAATAGTAAGACCCAAAATTTATTAATAGCTCTATCAGGCCTAGATCTATAGATTTTCTTTTTCTGGGCTAGTACCAAGTCTTGGGTTAGTCCCAACATATATTATATCGTGTAGTGGTGGTGTAAGAATGTACACTACCTACTATCATCCCGTGGGTATCGTAAGAGGCGACAGTAGGAAACAAACCAGGAGATGGGGAGCAACGTATTCCTAATAACGACTAAAAAAAAATTGTTGTTGCCAACCCGTTAGCCAAGCATGACAACTATGGCAAGTATCCCATCTATCAGGCGCAATTTAAGGGGGAAGCCTGTGTAGGTACAGTGGACTTTATTAGGATGTACCGTTAACGACATATTATTACGATCACTAGTAGTTTTGGTCTATAAATATAGATTTTTTTTAAATAATTAGACAATCATTTAAATTATTTGAATATAACCTTAATTGGTGAAATCGTTCACAAGTTACGCGATCATTAACGGACACAATAATGAGTATACTGTTTTCAAATTCTGATTTCACGTATTTGGAGAAAATTATGTCATTGTAAAGTTTACTTATAAGCTACCAACTCATATTTTTTCTCTCAAAGATTTACCGTTTTATAATAAATTGCTTTTCTCTTTAGTTCAATCTTACTATGGTGGACTGTCCTGATAAACTTATATTTCTTGGTCTCCCATGCAGCTGCACTCTCTCTTTCTCGCGCGTCGTCGCCGACGCAACTTTGCTCTGAAATCGGCGTGACGTTACCGTAGTGGAATGAACCCCGTGTGAAAGACGTGGCAGTTGGCGGATGTCTGAACGAGCCCGGGTGTCCCAGACCCGCTACTTGCTCTACCGCTCTACCGGCCGGCTGATGACGACGGGGAAGAATGTAGAGCGGTTTTTACTAAGCGATTTCAATCAATATGAATAAGATGCTGTTTTGATTAAAATTATAGAACTAAGAACTTAAGTAACTTGATAGTTTTGTTATTCCTGGACTTAGGTACTTTATAATTTAACTTTTGAGCTTTATCTTTGTCTTTGTAATTAAGATGTCTTCACTGTAGAGAATTAATTTAATTAATATTAATTCCAAATTTTTTTTGTACGTGTTTAAATAATATCCATAACTTCTTTGTACTTAATTTTACTTTCTATGTTAGAATACTTAGGTGAGTATTCCAAACTGTGTTATATTTCTTGAGTTTAACGTATTCGCCTAAAACACGAAACGTAATTTAAAAATGTCCTCTCTAACTATCCGTCTGTCGTACCGTTTGTTCCAATGGTTAGCTTACCAATCGAAAGGTGCCGGCATCGGGAATCAAACTCGTTTTGTCTGCGTGCTACATACGTACATATTTTAAAGTAAGCGTCCAGCCTTCGGGCTGCCGAGATATTTCAATTATAATGGTTTTTGTTTCTCTTAAATTGCAAAGTTCAGACTAATTGTATCGGTGAAGCGTGCGGTCGGATTGACTTGGACTTCATATATTTACGAGTAATATAAATTTTATATTGAATTGTACAAAATTGTCCGAGAATTATAAATCTTACGGCTAGTGATAGTAAAATATCTCTGTTTTATCTTCGTTATCAGTTAGCTACTTATTGATTAACAATCTTTTTTTTGTTGTTGTAAGAAACGAACGTGTCAACTGTCACCAACCTGAGAGTAGAGCAAATTGAGAGACTGCCTCGTTAGTCTAGTGGTTGTAGAAGTGCGACTGCCAATCATGAGGTCCTGGGTTCGAATCCCGGGTCGGGCCAAAAATTAATTATTGAGTTTTTCCGTCAAGAAATTCTCAGTAGTTGCCCGGAGTCAGGATGTTGGCGGTGTCTCACCCCCGTGCCTCGGAAAGCACGTAAAGCCGTTGGTCTTGCGCCTGATCTCTCTCCGGTCATGTCGGTTTACCGTCCCATCGGATTATGAGAGTGAGGGAATTGAGAGTGCACCTGTGCTTGCGCATACACTTGGGCACTATAATCCTGTCCTGCGCCGATGGCTAGCCTCCGTTGAGGCAGGCCGCCGTGGCCGAAATTCGGTCTGGAGGACATTATTATTATTATTAGAGCAAACTTTTAGTCCAAATACTTGGGCTCCTTTGAAGTCGTAGTGTCGGTGGTGGTTGTGGTGGATATAGTGACTTACATCTCAAAATAAGTAAGCAACCTAATTTTGATCACCGTCTGAACAAATGAATGTATTGTATAGATTGCAATTTTAATTGTATTATTGTTATTATGTGTTGTTACAAATAGAAACACAGATTAATTGATTGATGTCTCCGTGATGACCGATGGCAAAAAAGGGGCGAGTAACGCCAGCCTCTTCTAACACGGCTTCTCCTGACCGGGCTGCGTGCTCGAAGCCCTCAGCAAAAACTCGTGGATGGGTCAGCAACACTCACTGTGTCCAACGGCTGTTCGGCGTCACCATCGTCGATCTCTGAGAAGATACACACATTCTAAGAAACATATTTGTTTATATCGCGTATTAACAGTTGATCTAAATTCATATAGTTCATAAAAGCGTCAGATTATGTACCAATTAGCCAAACAAGTCAATATGAATAGTTAACAAGGCTACACAAAAGCGCTTCAAGTCACATAGGTTTTACACAGGTCTGTTCCCACGCAACCGAATACCCCGCACATACTCGCGTTTTCAAACAGGATTTACATCAGTACGTCACCCCAGATACCTAATAAAGGCTGGATTTACACAGGTCTGTTGTCGGCTGCGCTACCGACTCACCCCAGAAACCACCAGTGTCAGGGTCAACCCAATACCATGGGCACAGGATTTACACGGGTGTTTTCCACTGAACACAACACGTAACGTAGCCAAAATCAATAAACACGGGCTTGTTTAGTACATAATCTAGCTAAAGAATAGGGGAAAAGATGACAGACGTGACAGTCAAGGGGCTATTTTGACTCTCACGGCACCCCCACGCTACCAAACGCATCCGCCGCGCCATCTCTGAGGGAACTCGGGTGATTACACCACGTGTAATCAAATTTACTCCAAAGTCTCGTATGAGACTCCTATACAAAGCATACGCCGTTTGGGTCATTATAAAATAAGCTAACAAATTACATACGAATCAGGACAGCTCCTTTCGTAACACATTATCAATTCTATTTTGAAATTAATGTAATCGACCCCCTTCTACTTCGTTATAATCACAAAATCAAATCTTTATTTGATAAATATTTTACTTTACCCACTTAAAGACATATTATTTAACATTCTTCTCGACACATTTCTTTCACCCCACAAGCTCTGCGATAACATGTCTCACTTAAGTGATTTGAAAAGGTAAGTTTATGCTTCAATTTCGAAAATACTGCAAATCAAGTGGCTTAAGCAATAATTTATGTTTCAAATAGGGTCACATTGTTATCACTATGGGGTTAGTAGATGGACTTTGGAGTAAATTTGATTACACGTGCCACGATCGCGTGACTTCCCTCAGAGATGGTGTGGCGGATACGTAGGTATTTAAAATAACAAAGCAAATATAACAGCAATTGTACTACTAGTACCTTCAAAAAATGTAGCATATGTTTCGGGTGTTCATTTACACTTCCATAACACAATGTATGCTGCGGCTACCTGACTAGTCTTTCCGTAAGCACCGGCTAACAATTGGACCTCATATCTATTGTTAAGATGTTTAATAACTTTATAAGGGCCTCTCATTACGCTATCAAACTTTCCGGTACTTTAAGAGCTTTTAATCACATAGACCAAATCATTAACTTGAAACTTTATAGGCAGTTTTCTATTTTTATTAACATAAGAGTCATGTTTATCTTTGTTTTCGCGAGTAACGGTGATTTAACTAATGCATCAATTTTATAATTGCTTGGTCTAACCTCTTATAATCCTACCTAGGCATTTCGTTGGTAAAAAGTACTTTTCTTTAAATTAATTGAAAAAACCTGTTTTAGTTAGCGTTTCCATAACCGAATCTAATAAAACGAGTGTTCGTCAATCCCGTCCGTCATTATTATCCGACATCGATGTAGACCACGACTTTTTCAGCATCAATGAACGATTTAAGCGTATAAGAGATAGTCTTTTTTGTTTAACTGTAGGGTACCTTACAATATTGATACTGGGCCTCTGGTGTAACGAATGCGGTCTTATGAATCGACTCTTCAGCAACTCTAAGTTGATGGAAACTGGAAACAATATCCAGAAAGCTAAACCAGCGAGCATTACCTAACCTATCTAACTATATAGTCGTTGATCAAGGGGAGAGGATATCTAGTTTTGACGATTATTCGATTCAATGCAAGATAGTCAGTGACCATTCTATCAGAACCTTCCTTCTTTTTTTCTAGCACGATCATACTAGCGTATTCTGAATTGGACTCGCGAATAATTCATTTATCGAGCAAATCCTTCACTATAGTGCGTGCTTTTAATTTTTCGTCATACGATAATTTGTAGTGTCTATAGTACACGGGCACATCGGTTTTAACTAGATATTATGCACCTCACTATCTTTCACCGTTGTGGTCGCAGTACCAGTTAAAAATAATTCTAAATACTTGGTGAGGATCTCTAGTAACCGTTCCCTATTATTTCCAGATATAGACGTATTAACTTGATCGGACAAAGAAATCAAATTTACTTGTAGAATGTAGTTTACGGTCGCCTCACTATGAATTATACGTTGGCGATCACCGGTCCTAACATACTAACACATTGAGTGCCAAAAGTTAGCGTCATAGTGAAATCGGTGGCCACCATACAAATGGTGTGCTACGCATTATTACGTAGCTGGCACCCACTAGAAAAAGTATCCCATGGATGCCAATCTACGCAATAGTACGTATTCGTAATATTACGTAGTCCGGCACCAATTACAACCCTTTCATCATATGATGCCAGTCTACGCAATATTACGTATTCGTAATATTGCGTAGCTTGGCATCTCTGTTACTTACTTTCGTCCTGTTTACTCCTGCATTGCTAGGTGATTTTTTTCAAACCATTTTGTGGATTCATTAGTGCAAGCAACATACAACTACACAAAAGGCACAAAAGGGTCTGTACAAAAACATGCCCGTTTTAGGTATTGGAAAGATACTAATCAGGAAGAAATGCGTAAATTCATTGGTATGTTGCTCTGTATGGGACTCGTTCGTTTACCTACTATAAGTCATTATTGGAAAATAGATCCACTGTACTGTAAAAGTTACCAATTTTTAGAAAACTTATGAGTCGAAATCGCTTTCAAATATTTCATTTTTCTGAAAGTGATGACACAGCAACACCAAGACTGCATAAAATACAACCAATATTAGATCGTTTGAACAATATCACGTATAAGATATATTACCCACAAACTGATTTAAGTATTGATGAATCGATGGATTTATGGAGAGGAAGACTGATTTTTCGTCAATATATAAAAAATAAAAAAACATAAATATGGCGTGAAACTGTATGAACTTTGCGAATCATCAGGAATAGTTATGAAGATACGTGTTTATAGAGGAAAGAGTGAGAAGCCGCCACCGGAAACATATTACCGAAGTTGTATTAGATCTAATGGAAGGGTATTTAGACAAAGGCCATGTTATCTACGCTGACAATTTTTATAACTCACCGGATCTAACAAGGCGTCTTAGTCAAAGAAAAACGTACATATGTAGTACTCTTCGAAAGATCCGCAAGAACCTTCCTCTAGACGTAGCCAACGCTAAGTTCAACTTGCGTTGGCTACGTCTAGACTAGCTTGGCAAAATGGCTGCAAAAGTATGCAATGACATTACTGTTTGTAAGTAGAAAGACAAACGCGACGTCTTAGTGATTTCCAACAAACATAAATTGCAATTCGTGACAGTAAGAAAAGGAACGGGAAATTGTCGTTGAAGCCTACTATCGTTGATGACTACAACCTGGGGATGTCTGGTGTAGACAGAGGAGACCAGATGGTTTCATACTACTCGTGCCTTAGAAAAACTCTTAGATGGCATAAGAAATTGGCATTACACATTTTTGAAGTTTAAGTCCAAAATGCCCATCGATTACTTCGCGTCAATGATCATACTTCGAAAATGCTTCTGATAAAGTTTCGTGAAGATTTCGTAAAATATCTCATGGGACTAAGTTTGAATCCAGCAGCAGTGTCATCCGGGGCATCATGCGCAGCATCTGTACAACCACAAGATGCCCAAGACAAACTTCAACTTATACCTTCGTCGTCGTTACAAGGGCCCTCTGAACCACCTCGATCGCCTGCTAATGTTGCGAGTCGCTTATCGACAAACGAAGGTGCACGAGTTCCATTGCAAAACTTTCATTACTTATAAAAACTAACACCCACCGCTAAGAAAGCCTTTCCAGCTAAACCTTGCCGCGTTTGCACAAAAAACAAGAAGCAAAAGGAATCATCGTTTGTGTGTGCTACTTGCCCTGAAAAGCCTGCCTTATGTGTAAATAATTGCTTTAAAATTTTCTATACTGATCCTCGTATTGCATAGCTTATTTTAATTTTTTTGTTACGATTCATTTTTCATTTCATTAGAAATACGTTTTCTAAATTTATTTTAAAATAAATAATTACTACTTTTGTTATAAAAAGTAAACTTAATATGAAGTATCTCATTAGAAAACTAATATTTTTCACTAACATTGCCTAAGAAAGCATGTCATTTGTGAAATATAAAAAGAAATAAAGTTAATATTTTTCTGTCTCTTATTTTATTTAAGAGGCCAAAGAACATAAAAATATGCAATACAGGGTGCCAATTAATATAATTTACCATTTATGGGCTATGGAAGATCTACGTAATATTTCGTAGTTGGCTTCCACCATTGTTTCAACCTACGCAATATTGCGTATTTGGCACTCAATGTGCTAATAATACCTTTTCTGTTTAGTACGTCTGTACCGATAATGACAGGTACATTCAAATTATTGCCAGCCACCGCAAAAAAATCAATTTCTATTGTTATATCGCTAAACTCAACGGGTAATGTTACAAATGATTCCGATCTTATTTCTATACCACCAAAACAACGTAATAACTGATTATAGTCAACCAAATCTAAGAAAAACCTTTTGACGTTTCACATTAAGGGTACACTACTCCACTGTTTGATGGTGTACGTACAAAATAAAAAATGATTTCAATTTGTCTCACCATTATCTAGCCCTGTATGGAAACAAAAAATTAAAAAAAGGTTAAGTTTAAAAGTTATAAGCGTCGAAAATTCCTAATTTCAACACTATTTTTAACACATACCATAAGAAGAACGAAAATTGCAAAACAGTTACCATACAGGGATAGATTAGTTATTTAAAAATGCAAATAATTTTATTGTGAACAGATACATTCAATAGATTTTTCATGACATCCAGACTCCCAAAGGTCTGTTTAGCTTTGAAACTAATAACAATTTTAAATAAACATATTATATCTATATTGTACATGTATCTCACTTACACAAGTTGCGAAAACAATATCGTCGCTAAGAAGACACAACATTCAATGGCGGGTTGGTGTGGCTTACTATATGAAATTTTACCTAAAATACGCTATAAAAATTAGTTTTTTTAAGCTGCAGTTAATTGTTTTTATATTAAAAAAAGTATATTTTATTTTAAAATCTTTATTGCGTCCCATTAGAAAAAAAGGATACAAAGCTTATCAGATGAATAGAAGTAAACATAATGATGAAACAAAACATATTTTTGTAAGTGTTTTTATTGTACTAATAAATCAAACAATATAAAATATGTAATACAATATAATTAATATAAAATTAATATGAAATTATAATTAATATAAAATAGGTAATAAAATATATTTAATAGATAATTCATGAATAAAAATAAGAATAATTAATTATTTTGTATGAAAGTTAAAACGTAGTTTTTATTATAATTTCCAAAATATTTAAAATCAGGGGTAACAAGTTAACTTACTACATTAATTATATAGTCTCCCATTAATGTAGGATAATCACAAATGCGGAAAAGTGGCAACATTGAACCTAAATGGCAATATTCGATAATTTAATTTAATTATTTGAGGTTTTTTACATTTATATGAAAACAAGAACTAAAAGTTATGTGTTGAAAGTGATTCCGCTTGGTTTATTCATGAATTATCTATTAAATATACCTTACTACCTTACCTATTTTATATTATAATTTTATATTAATTATAATTTCATATAAATTTTATATTAATTATATTTTATTACCTATTTTATATTGTTTGATTTATTAGTACAATAAAAATACTTATAAATATATGTTTTGTTTCATCATTATGTTTACTTCTATTCATCTGATAAGCTATACATCCTTTTTTTCTAAGGAGACGCAATAAAGAATTTAAAATAAAATATAATTATAAAAACAATTAACTGCAGCTTAAAAAAACTCATTTATATTGCGTATTTTAAGTAAAATTTCATATAGTAAGCCACACCAACCCGCCATTGCATATTTGTGTGTCTATCTTTATCTAATCTTAGCGACGATAATGTTTTCGTAACTTGTGTAAGAGAGATAGATATATGTTTATTTAAAATTGTTACTAGTTTCAAAGCTACGTCGTCGTGTTTGGATAGTGATTACACTTTTTTCGACGCGCGGTAATGTGGTTTGCTCCTCTAGTGTTGTATAACTCAATGCTCTACTCAGAGGTCAGTCCAGGTATTACATTGGTCATGTCATACGAGAACCAGGCAGGTGGCTAATATGGTCCTTTGAAGAAAGAACCATACAGATGTGAATGGACAACTAAGTACTTTTTAGGATTCTTCTTTTTAGGTGTCTGTCTGTCAGCGGGCTGCATCTCATGATCCGTAACAGGTAGATGGTTGTAATTTACCCAGAAGGTGTATTTCTGTTGTCGCTATAACAGCAACTAGTAAAAATAAATTTGAAATTAAAGGATTTTCTACTAGAAAAAAAAACGGCTTTTTTGATCGATAGTAATATGTATATTTAAATCTTCAAAGATGGTACGGAAGCTTGGAAGTCCGATTCGCACTTGGCAAATATTTGTTTATATTTAACCTTACCTCAAATATATTCATATTTTTTATATATAATTTACTATACTACTATATAAGCTACTACTAAATAAAATAGTAGTAGCTTTGCTATGGTATTATAGTATATTTTGGATTAGATTTAATTTATTACAGAATAATACGAACTATATAAAAACTAAGGAGCGCATCAACATACCTTAGATATTGGGTTATGAATACAGATAAGTACACATAGGATCTACTTTCTAAGTTGTATATTTTATAGCATTCGTTATGAATAGCATAAACAGGCCAAGCCCCCTAGCCTACAAACGTTTCGTAACGAATCTCTTTCTACAATCTCGCCTTTTATTTGTTTGGACTGACCACCTGTCTCGTTCAGTGATGTCATTCCCATACAGTGTTTAGTTTTCAACTAGCGTTATCTATTATAAAATAAATCAAAATTTTATTTATAACAGTTGGGCTGAAAAGTTCGTATCGTTTTATAGAAAAACACATTTTTTTGGCAAAATTCGATTTTATTATTCAACATAGTTGCTATCGAGGGCGATACACCGATTATAGCGATCCTCCAACTTTTCAATACCATTTTTGTAGTACGGTTTGTGTTTAGCCTCAAAATAGGCCTCTGTTTCGGCGATTACTTCCTCATCTGCTTTAAATTTCATTCCAGCGAGCATTCTCTTGAGATCTGAGAACAGGAAAAAGTCGCTGGGGGCCAAATCTGGAGAATACGGTGGATGCGGAAGTAATTCGATGCCCAATTCATGCAATTTTGCCATCGTTTTCATCGATTTGTGACACGGCGCATTGTCTTGATGAAACAACACTTTCTTCTTCAAATGGGGCCGTTTTTTCGCGATTTCGTCCTTCAAACGCTCCAATAACGCTATATAATAGTCGCTGTTGATGGTTTTTCCCTTTCCAAGATAGTCGATGAAAATTATTCCATGTGCATCCCAAAATACGGACGCCATAACCTTACCGGCCGACTGTTGAGTTTTTCCACGCTTTGGATTCGGTTCATCGCGTGCAGTCCATTCAGATGACTGCCGACTGGACTCCGGAGTGTAGTGGTGGATCCATGTTTCATCGATTGTCACATATCGATGCAAAAATTCACTTCTATTGCGGTTGAACAGCTCCAAACACTGCTCTGAAGCATCGACACGTTCTTGTTTTTGGTCGATTGTGAGCTCGCGCGGCACCCACTTTGCACATAGCTTTCGCATACCCAAATATTCATGAACGATATGTCCAACACGTTCCTTTGATATCTTTAGAGTGCCAGCTATACAAATCAACCTCAATTTACGATCTTCCAAAATCATTTTGTGGATTTTTTTTTATGTTTTCGTCCGTAACAGCCTCTTTTGGACGTCCACTGCGTTCATCGTCTTCGGTGCTCATATGGCCTGTACGAAATTTGGCAAACCACTTACGAATGGTTGCTTCGCCCGGCGCAGAGTCCGGATAACACTCATCAAGCCACTTTTTGGTATCAGCAGCACTTTTTTTCATCAAAAAATAGTGTTTCATTAAAACACGAAATTCCTTTTTATCCATTTTTTTTCAAAATAACAAAAGTTGCTTCACTCAAAATGCTGTATCTCACAAACTAATAATCAGACAGCTGTCAAATTTATACACGTTTCTTTTGAAGGTTGGTACTACCTAAAAATGATATGGATTTTATTCTAGTGGCGCCATCTCATAGAGACGATACGAACTTTTCAGCCCAAAATATTTCGCTAATTGTGTCTGTACTGTGAATTTGATTTACAATCGATCTCTAAATTGTAGTTTTCTTCTAATTACTTACCTTGTCCAGACGTGTTCTTTAGACTTCTGTAAGGAAGTCTGTGCTGTTAGTATTCCGTTTAGGTATGTTACTATTTTGATAGACGTTTGTCCGTTCCCTGCAGTGAAACAATTCCTATTGTTGATAACTTTCTAAGTACTAAGAGAATATTGCAAACCGCTATTGAACATAAGCAATCAATAAACAATTTACAAACTAACATTTTTTATTTATTTAATTAACCTACATAAAAGCCCCAATCACATCAGTTGCGCTGTCGAAAAAGCAGTCGTCTTGACACTGGCTGGCATTTATACTTCGGAGAGTTGCCTATGGGCTATTATAGCTAACTAGCTATGGTAAGTAAATACCTATTTAGAATACATAGTACCTACAGTAATATTTGCATAACCTACAATAAAATACAAAAACATACAAAGAAACATAATTATTTTACACTTTTTTCTGTTTGTTTTAGAAGTCGGTTATATTTTTTTTCAAAAAAAGGTTTTAATGCATCTTTAGTTGAGATTTACGTCCCTTTAGTGGGTACAGTGGTGATATTATAATGTGTGGTTGGGTAAAGAATGCAATGGCGGTTGATTTGCTGTTATTTATTGAAGAGTTCCGTCTATTTCTCCAAGATCCCTTCATCAGATCCTGACCTGACCATCATCGATTACCGTGGGATCATCAGGAAAGTATATTCTTTTAAACAAAAAAATAATTTTCCAAAACGGTTCAGGCATCTTCGAGAAATCGGGGAACAGAACATACATAAACAAAACCAATGAATTGAGAACCGCCTCCTTTTTTTTGAATTCGGTTAAAAATTAAGTAAAAACAAATCAATGAAATTATTATATAATAACAACATCTACTTAAGTTCACATAAGAACTTTCATAATAACAACTAAATTGGGTTCGTAATAATTACGTTTCACACAGCAGATCCTAAGTTCTAATAACACCAATTTGTTTCCTCTCCCTTTTCTCTTTTTTAAAATTCGTTACCCCCACAGTAGGATTTTCTCCTGTATCGTGGAGGCAGTTTACAAACAAATTGCACAAGGACAAACATACAGACCCGGAACAAGTATTTGTAGGCCATACAAATACTTGTTCCGTGCGGGATACGAATCCGCGGCCCCCACCGCACCCACTCATTGCTAAGCCACTGCGACACGGAGCTCTCTCAATTCCGTTTGAATTTATGTTGTCACTCAAAGAATCGCATATGTAGGTACGCGATGATGCCGTCGCATATTGCGTCACTTAGGAGTGCGTATGTGTGTGTGCACTAGCTTCTTACTGTTCATCACAGCGGCTACCCCTTTCGCACGTGATGTCGCCTGAGATAGCATGCATTTTAACCCAGCCCATCATTTAGTTCATGCCACCGACTAGGTTCTGCAATAACTTTTCACAAGCGTACTCACACGATCTAAAATAACCTTTTACGTAAATCCGAAGAATTATGAAGTTATCTATATTTAATTACAACGTGTTTACTTTTTTTTATAACTAATTTAAATTCAAATCTTTCAAACAAAGCAAAATATTAAAAAAAAAAACCAGTATCAGCTTTTTTACTTGACGTAATTTCAATATGTCGCTATGTGTAACGTAGTGTTTGGATGATTAAAATTCAGTGTTATGCGAATAATCGGCAAAAATATGGAAATAATCGTTAAAATATTTAAATAATCGAATCATTAATTTTTAATGTATTAAGTATTTGTTTAATTAAAATTTTATTTTTGAAATTCTTTAAATTATATGAATCATGACAAGTTTATTTTTTTTACTTTATCAACGTAAATTTGTGTAGGCAAAAATCTCCTACACAAGGCCACGCTGAAAAATATCCACTAATCTCCCGCCATTTCGGGAGCTTATTGTGCGTAATTTTGTGATTTTGTGTTTGTCAGCTTTAACTTTTTGGACAGTTTCTTTTATATTATTTGAAGCATGTGCCCATGTCTGTGTCTGTTTGCAGTTTGAGTTACTACTGTTAGAGGGTTGGTCAAATCTATTGGGGCCATTAGAAAACTTATTATGGCTGTTAGAAGGTTTAACAAAGCTCGATAAAAGCTCCACTATAGAATCAGGTGATAATTTAGCGTTAGTAGCCATAGCACGAATTTTTGGATCTGCAATACCACGAATAATAATAGCCGTAAGCAGCTCGCTACCGAGACCTTTAACGATGCGTAACCTTAAAAGTGATTTACGAGCATACTCTGAGTATTTATCGGACCGTGTCCACATTACATCATAAAGGATGTTTGCGACATCGACAGAACGTGGGCAAAGCGCTTTTAGTTCTAATTTGAAATTGGACCACGTGCGTAAACTGCTTGTCCATTGGCTAAGCCAGGTGCGAAATTCTCCTTTTAAACAAAGTCCGACACGAGCAAGGCATTCTCTGTCGTCCCAATGGTTCGAAATACGGGCTCTTTCTACCTCATCACACCACGTGTCCAAGTCATGAACATTCGGATCAAAATCAGAGACAAAATATCGATTGGATCTGACCTGAGTAGCGGCCGTTAGCGGCCAAAAGACGCTCTACGGCATTCGTCACCACGTCTTCAGACTGCGTTGATCCCACGTTGCTAGTGTGTGGAGTCAGCGGTGGCGTCCCCACTCGCGTGGGTACAGGCTCACATGGCGGTGTGGGCGCCCCGAACACCGATTCCGATGCCGATGGTGTCGTGTTTGGCAGTTCGACGGCGCGGTCAGGGCCAGCGCTGGTCGTTGCAATGGCTTGCATCTCCACTGTCGCACGTGGCTGGTCCTCCAGCACGCGTAGCCTCCTCAGAATCTCCTCCATCGGATTGCGCGAAGGAGTTTGCCCACGGCGTTTTCGTTTATTACTTTGATTGTTGGCAGGCATCGCGCAGACAAAAGTTCGCATACAAACTAACTGGAGGAACACGAAGTTTTTCTGTATAAAACCAGAAGAGAAATATAGACGTTTAGCGGCTTTTCAGCCTTCTGATCCCACTTCTGATGTTACAAATAGAAACACAGATTAATTATTCAAAAAGATTTTAATGGCCTCCGGCCAAACAAATAATTTCTCGCCTAAAACAAGCTAACAAAAATTAAAGATTTGAAATAATGAAACTTGGTATTCGAGCAGAGCTTCCGCACTCCGTGATGACCGATGGCAAAATAGGGGCGAGTGACGCCAGCCTCCTTCAATATATAGCCCGCTGCGGTGTTGCTACTCTTGGTTTAGATATTCTTCTAACAGTATTATTAATGCCCTAAGTCGTATCGGTACGGCGATAAGACTGGGCCGACAAGCCTTAGGGACCTTCAAGAAAAGTGCTTACTCATTTCTAAAAGTCTGACAACGCACCTGCAATTTCCCTGGTGTTGCAGCTGTTCATGGGCAGCGGTGTTCACTTACCATCAGGTGAGCCGTATGCTGGTTCCCCCCCTCTTCTATAAAAAAGTGCTGATTTATCACGTGCTCAACTAGCCCACGAGCTCGGCGAAGGAAAACAACGGACTAATATTTCACCCATAACCTCCACAACTCTTTCAGAAATTAGATGAGCCCTGTGTATAACTGTGAAAAGTACTTTCTACTTCTCACAGTTATACACAGGCCTAACTATAGCTGTAACTTTAACTTATTGGTTGCGTTTGGCAGAAAAAAGCGCTAGCAAGCGCTTACAAGCGCTAAAATAGTTTTCGACCAGGACACGATTGCTACTTCAAGAGCGCTGACACTATCCGCCATTTTGCTTATATAATTTGTTTGTTTTGAAGTAGAGTTTATAAGTTGTTTTTTTTGCAATATTAGTTTTAAGTAATATAATGACATGAATAAGACATATACATGTTATTAAAAATTCATGATTGGTAAGTTTTTAATATGAGTACTTCACAAACACATATTTAAATTAGGTTAGGTTCCCCGATTAAAACTAACATCGCGTCCTAGAGGAAAATAGCTACTTACGATTTAACAGCGCTTACCGCTTACGATCGCCATTTTGCTTACAAGCGCTTGCTAGCGCTTTTTTCTGCCAAACGCACCCATTGAAACGAAATGTACTGACTTGTACTTTTTACTAGAGAAAAGGGCTTGGTACTACCATCAGCTTGGAAATATATAAGACGAAATGCAAACAAAAGCTTACCGCTACAAAATTTCAAGTAATAAAATGCGCATTTTGTTTAGATCAGATTAAAAATAATTATTGAAAGTAGAAAGTTACCCGTGTAGTGATGTTAGAATACCCATTACACCATATCGTCCCGTGGAAATCGTAAGAAGCGACAGAAGGAAACCGAATCAGGAGATGCGCAGCAAAATATTCCTGATAACAACTTAAAATTACTAAAAGCTGCGGTTGTTAACTCACCTGCCACTTGGCAGCGATGGCAAAATCCATCCTATACATCTATCCTCGACTACGAATCATTGCGCTGTCACCCGTGAGGACTAAGATAGAATACCTCGTTTCCAGTAAAAAGGGTCTCCGATTATCTACACTTATCGTACGAAACACAGCAGCATTAAGCTGCTATTTTACGCTGGTGTTCTAAGAGAGCGTGGTCCTTCCCCGGTCGAGCCGATCCATTCGTGCTACAATCGTTACAGTAATATAGCGGCAGCATGGCTCTACCACATTTTAAAGGCTGTAAAGAATGGATACCTTGTACTTGCCTGGTGGATGTCGTTGAGTAGTCTTGTCGTTGAGTTAAAAAGTCTCTTGCCAGTGATGTTAATAACGTAAAATCGCTAGTACATACGTACTCTTAATGCAGTTAGTATTAAAAATACTTGTATTGTTTTTATATTAAGACTGCGTTTGGTACTGATCCCTTTGTTACGTAAAAAATCAGTATTAGCGTCTTTAATCTTGTGAAATATGCTGTAGTCTTCTGCTTACAAACTGTGTGTAACCATTGAGGTATTACTACTACATATATATATGTGTATATTTTCTTTCGTATAGAGAAGACAACACCTTGCATGATTTCGCGCCACACTTTGCGGTACACTGTACCGCAACTGTTTGGTGAGTGTCCAACGCCCGCACAGACGAGTCGTATTCGCTTCGCATAAATAACAACTTCAAAATACCTGGTTGTGTTCTTAAAGACAGCAGTAAACACTCCAGACATCAAAAAACGTAATGTTTTAACATTTCATCGGTAAGTAGTAGACATTAAAACGTTTAAAACTCTTTGATTTAAAGTTTTTCGTGTTGTTACAATGTTCACGAGAATCGGGCAAAGTGTAAAATCTATGGGAGCGACTTGTTGTACACTACGTTGAATGATACGCGATGAACTTTTGGTCGCGAGAAAACTAATCCCTAATGCAAACTAGAACTGCATGTTTTAACAGTTTGGTTAGATGACGTAACTATTATTTTAGCGATGCGGCGAACTTTAGTTCTAACTCTTACCAAAATTAAGCAAACTTGATTCGAGATATCAGTTCTATACGCTAGTAATATAGTTCAATGTGTGTAACACATTATACAATATATAACGTAATTAACACACACCCTCAGACACCCCGATTAGTATATTATGTTATAATCATAATACGTACAGTGAATTTATAGTTAAAAAAAATTAACCACTGATTATTTATCAAATTATTTATACTAATTCTGGAAGAATGTTGTGGTCACAGTACAAATAAACGAACAGAAAGACTTTAACGTGTTTGAAATAAAGTTCATTTTTCTTTATTTGTATTGAAGGACAGAATTAGTAATAATACAAATAAAACTGCTCTCTTAAAAGTCTTATTGCCTTAAGTTATGGTCCATTTCGGTTCATTTTGACTGTACAGATTTAGTGTGACTGTAATTTACGTAGTTTTAATTATTTTTGGGATAAAAAATTACCTATATTAAAAACGATAGGAATCGATTCAGTAAACGATTCTGATCAAACTACTTTCTCAAAGTGCGTTAATTATGTTACGTGTTGTATAGGGAAAGGTATACAGCAATGGAGTGAAATGATTTGCTGGCTGTCTTCCCATCCGATCAGAACTTCTCAAGAAAACACCCAGTCTTTAAAGCACGAACGATTAGCCTTTTGTTAAGCTAAATCATCTACGGTTACATCACCGCTTTTGCATATATGGGATAGTAATAATAAAAATAATTATACCCTCCAGAGCGTACTTTCACACTAAACATCTGCGCAGTACAGGATTATAGTGACCGAGTGTATGCGCAAGCACAAGTGTACTCTCTACTCCCTCACTCAAACGACCGGAGAAATTGCACAGTAGTCAAACTCTGCCTTATAATTGTTGAAATATATTTATAGTATAGGAACCATTACTGTGGACTTTAACTGTTTGTATGTCGGAAATCTGTCTCTTCGTAACATATGTGGTAGAGCCTCAGGTACTTAGTCGGCTCGACAGGGGAAGGACCACGATCTCACAGAATACCAGCGTGAAATAGCAGCTTAATGGTGCTGTATTTCGTATGCTGAGTGTAAAGTGTATAAAGGCTGCGGGCAAATATCCCCTATAAGGTGATGGGGTCAACGGAGACCTATTGTTGTATTTTTTTATGAAACTGAAGTGAAACCGAAGACTCGAGTGACGTTGCGGATGTCAGTGCTACTAGAAGTACGCAAAGCTTGTCGCGAAATAAAAATTAATATCTACGTCTAAAGTTGTGATATCGATGTTTTGAAACATTTTTTCTGGACTTTAAAAACTGGTGCATATGTTAATAAATTAATCATTTGTGTGTGCTTAAGGATTGTGGTGAAAGAAAATTGAAATAAACATCTAAAAGTGAAATATAAGAGGTACCTTTATTAATAACTTTAATGTACTTTGCCTATTTACCCTCGAACTACAAAGTGTCAATTACAATATATAGTCGGCGACACCTAGTGATAATCATCTGCATCATTAAATTGCAATTAACTTAAACTAACGCGATGAAGTGCAGTGCGTGCGGTAAGTTTATGGCGGCGGCAGAGGGCGTTACGTGTCCTAAATGCGATAGAAAATCACACAGGGCCTGCGTCAAAGTTCCTGAAGGTGTGCAGGTCCAACCTACTTGGTTGTGTCCGGACTGTAAAATACGGACGCCTCGAAAGTCAGATCAGAATACGCCTGTGCGAGGACTTAATTCCGAGAATATTATCAAGCAAGGCGAAGAGAAACCCCAAAGCCCTGTGGCGCAAGGTCTCAAAGAGTCGGAGCTAGCTCTTGAACTACGTAAATTTAGAGAAGAACTGCGAGAAACCAGGGAAGAATTTAGATCTTTCCGACAGGAGATGTTTGATTTGCGTAATTCCATAAAATCGTGTGAAGAACGCCTAGATACATTAGAAAACAAATACATCCGTCTTGATGAACAACTAACCCAAATTGAGTCCAAAAATGTCTGCGGCAAAATTCAGGATCTCGAGACGATTATTGCGGACTTAAGATCAGATTTAAATGATCGAGACCAAGAGCTGCTGTACAATGATATCGAAGTCGCAGGCATTCCAGAAGAGGGCGCAGAAAATGTTCTACACATTGTGACTGCGTGCGCTACTAAGCTGGGCGTAACCCTAGAAGAGCGCGATATAGTGAGTTGTGTGCGAGTCGGTCTTATGCGCGACGAGCAAAGTAGGCTAGCGAAGCCCCGTCCCATAGTCGTGCGGCTGGCGCGCAGGCACACGCGGGACACTCTGCTGCGGGCCGCGCGCGTGCGCCGCTCCCTAACTACCGAAGGTCTGGGTCTCCGCTCCGAAAATACACGAGCCTTCTATATAAACGAACGGCTTACTAAATTGAACCGCAATGTGTTTTTTAGAACTAAGGAATTCGCTCGGCGTTTTGATTGGCGCTACGTATGGTCGAAAGAGGGAAAAATTTATACTCGTCGAGAACACGGAACAACGTCTTATCGCATAAAAAGTGAAGTAGATCTCGAGAGGGTTTTTGGAACAAATTCAGTTGGGGCTATCGGAAGCAATGGAAAAAAAATATAAAAGTTATAATTATCTGAATTTTTTTTTAAATATTATCTTGTTCTGCTATTGCTCATTTTTATCATTTTTATGTAAGTCGTTAATAATTGTGTTTGTATTTTTATTTAAGAACTATTTTTGGATTCTATTTCTGGCAAATGAAATATACTATGCCTATACTCGTATGTGGAATAATAATATATCCTGGTTAGTTCCGGCACAAATTTCTAACATCAATGTATTGAAAAGACTCACTAGCGTTTTGTCTTTAAGTTCTGCAATACATACATACAATAATTACTATACGAGTACATTAAGGTACAAGAAAATTTACTCAATGGATAACTATTTAAAAATTTGTGATATCCCCATAAATATTATTTATTCTATCAAATCACATAAAATTAATTTTGTCTGTACAAGAAGCAAACTAAAGTTAAACTTTGCGTTGGAACCTATTATGTCAAATAAATATGTATATCTAAAATTCGTTTATGGCTTCTAAAAGTAACGTAAAAGTTGGTCTTTTAAATGCAGGGTCCCTTGGAACGCGGCACGATGAATTTATTGTCGCAATGCAACGGCATAGTGTCGATATCATGGCCATCAATGAGACGTGGCTGCGGGAGGGCGAAGAGGGGCGCGCGGCCGCGGTGCCCGGCTACCGGCTGCGGCACGTGCCGCGTCCGCCCGATGTGCGCTCAGTGTTGCCGTTTTAGCGACTTTATCGCTAGATCTAGCGGATTTTAACAATGTTTAGCGGATAAAAAGATAGTTTTAGCGAGAAATAATTATTTAGCGACTTCTAGCGACATTTGGACTTTCGAGATGGCGATTTTTTTATATAGTAATTCATTTCAAATAAGTCATTTATCTTATGTCCTATTTTGGAATCTGTATATATAATATAATTTCACAGGAATTCCCGAACATAAACTAACAATTCAATGTCGTTCATTCACTTTCATCTGTTTCGTCATACAAAAATGCAGCAGGAGTAAACATATTCGAAGATTTATGTAATTTTGCAATAATAATATTATCACTACCGCATTCGAATGCAGAATTAGAACGCATATTTGGTGCTATGAATGTAGTTAAAAGCAAACTGCGAAACATCAGAAAAAACTTTTAAATTCCATTCTTCTGATTAGAAATGAGTTAAGGATTAAAAAAAAAAAGAATTGCGCAAAGTATGATATTCCTGAAGATATTGTCAACCAAGACGGTAAAGGCCAAACCAAAGATGGGAACTGGAGACATTGGCGAAGCTTCAACTTCCGCTAAAATTGTTTTTGAAGATCTGGATCCATACTTCGCTATTAATTTTGAAATTTAGGTACAAGAACCTACGGAGCGAATTGTTTTATTTTTGATAAAATGACTAATATTTAAACGTGGTTTAAAGGTTAAATATTTATTTTTTTACAATATTTTATTATTTTGTACATGAATAATTTTTGTTTTGGTTGTCATGTCATTAACCTACACCATAAATAAGTGATTTATATGAAATAGAGTCCGCTCTTTTAAGGTTTTTCTGAATTTATAGATTTAGATTTTCGGTATTCATTGTATATCATTTGGCAAGATTTTTCAGTTAGCCCAATTGTAGCACGAAAATGTACCTAGGGACATCTAGCGGATTTTAAGAAAAAGAAAAATCCTGTTTCTGGCGGATTTTTTCTGTTAGTCTAGGGACTTTAAAATTTGTAGAACGGCAACCCTGTGTGCGCTCGCGCGGCGGCGGCGTCGGCTTCTATGTGAAGCGAGGCGTCGGCGTCCGCGAGCTGCCCCACCCCCCGGCCCCGCTAGTAGAACAAATGTGGATCTCGACCTCTAGCGGCGGAAAGCAACTCGTTATCGGTACCGCGTATAGACCGCCGTGGCTGAATGTCGATACATTCATAGACGCGCTTACCGTTACTATGGGGACTTTCTCATGGAGCCAAAACTTACTTCTTCTCGGTGATTTTAATATTAATATGTTAAATATGACGCATAATACCACTATAAAGCTAAATAATTTTCTTACTTGCTTCAAATTGAAACAGCATGTAACTAAGCCAACCCACTTCACGGAATATAGCGAGACTTTAATTGACGTAATATGTACCGACATAAATGTAAACGCAGTTACTGTAGAACTTATACGTGAATTAAGTAGTCATGCTTTTATTACATGTCAAATTGATATGAGTAAAAAAAAGCCGGCACCAGTAACAATAATGAGTAGGAGAATTTCTGACATAGACGAGGGAGACTTTCATAAGGACCTTACATCAATAAATTGGAAAGAAATTGAGAGTATCGCGGATGTAAATAATCAGGTAGTGCTATTTAACACAGCCATACTTACACTATTTGAAATTCACGCGCCTCTTAGAAAAAAAATTATTAAAAATCAGCAATTCCCGTGGCTAACCTTTAATATAAAATTGATGATGAAAAAACGAGATGACGCATACATTAAAATGAAAAAAAAGTAAAAACGACATACATATTAAATACTATAAAGATCTAAAAATTTACGTCAATAACGCAATATATAGAGAAAAACAAGCCTACTATAATTTTTATGTTAATCGTAATATAAATAATCCTATTTCAATGTGGAAACATATAAAGTCCAATGTTAAGATAAAACCAAAACACAATATCCCGATAGACTTGTTTAATGATCCAAATAAAATAAACGACTATTTTTTAAACGTGCCTGGAAATAGAAACGTCTCGTTGTCATATTTAACGTACTTTGAGTTCCACTGCTGCGTTAATGACATATTTGAGATAAAGGAGGTAGATGAACTAGAGGTACTAAAATTCATTAAAAGTTTAAAATCTAAAGCCATAGGCATTGATGGGATTTCTCTCGATATGATCCGTATGACCCTCCCGAAAACACTATCCACTATTACTGCTATGGTGAACAAATCCATTAACTCTAAAACCTATCCGACATTATGGCAACATGCGTTAGTCAAACCCATACCTAAGAACTCAAATCCATTGTCTGAAAAAGACCTTCGGCCCATCAGTATTCTCCCCTGTGTCTCTAAAATTATTGAAAAAATCGTCGCAGAACAGCTAAACATGTATTTAGATAGGAAAAAAATTCTACCGGAAATGCAGTCGGGATTTCGTAAGAACCATAGCACCACGACGGCCCTAGCCCAACTTACTGACGATGTACTAACCGCTCAAGATGAAGGAAAAGGCACAATACTAGTATTACTAGATTTTTCTCGTGCATTTGACTGTATAAATGTTTCCCTTCTCTTATCAAAGCTTCATTACTATGGATTCAGTAGCAGCGCAGTACAATGGTTCGATAGTTATTTTAAAAACCGACTACAAACTGTAGAACTGAGCGATGACCGAGGAACATTAATACGTTCGCAATCAAAAAAAAATCAAAGCCGGTGCGCCCCAGGGATCGAACCTGGCTCCAATATTGTTTTCAATTTACAGTGCCGACTTAGTAAAAAACATTAAGCACTGTAAATTTCATTTATACGCAGATGATTTGCAAGTCTATATGTCATGTAATCCGCGTGATACTCAAGAAGTCGTTAATAAAATCAATGAAGACCTCGAAAGTATAGCCGCGTGGTGCGACTCAAACTGCCTTGTACTAAACGGAACTAAATCTAAACTACTAATTATGGGTTCTAAAAATCAAATAAAAAATATATCAGAAAGAGGGGCATGCATCCAAATTCGAGGGGAAATCGTAGAACGTGTAAATGAGATTCGCAATCTGGGCTTACTAATGGATGACAAACTACAGTTTGAGAACCACATACTAAGTATTAGCAGAAACTGCTTTTATAGACTTAAAGTTCTTTATCAAATAAGGGAGTTTTTAAATTCGGATATTCGGGTAAAATTGTGTGACACACTTGTCCTTTCGAAATTTAATTATATGGACATTGTATATGGCCCGAGACTTTTAGCGCGGTCGCGACGTCTAGTGCAACGTGTTCAAAATGCATGTGCAAGATTTAGTTTTACAATACCGCCCCGCACGCACGTCACCCCTTACATTAACAATGCCAAAATGTTAAAAATGGAATATCGCCGAAAACTGCACATGGCAACTCTCCTATTCGGGGTATTAAAAAATAAAACACCTCCTTATCTTGCTGACAAACTCATATGGTCACGTGATGTAAAAACTTATAATACGCGCATCAGAGGGAATACTCTCGTCGTGCCTCGTCACCGCACTCACGCTTTCCGAGGAAGTTTCAAATACGCCGCCTCCAAGTGCTGGAACGATATACCGCCTCCTTTGCGAAATCTGAAAGCAGTACAAACATTTAAAAATAAATATAGAACACAATTACTGCAAAGTCAGATTGACTTTGATCAAAATTTATAACGCTTTGCACGATTACGTACCTCATCGTCGTAGATTATTAACAACTGAGCATTAAAATCGTCCTCTAGAATGCGGCTTTTGTCTTCTTATGTACATACTTTTATATTCTTCAATAATTACATAGTGTAGTATATAGCCCTATATAGTATTTTAATAATCTCCCCTTTTGTAGTGTTCGTATAGTCATAATTCTGTTAAAGCATAATAAAATAAGTATACATATAGCACGGATTTCGGTAAGTCACTGGTTGGACACACTGAAAATCAGCGCCATGGAAAAAAAAATCATGGCATTATGCTGAGTGTGCTCCTGTTCCCAGATGACGCCTTGACACATACTAGTATAGGTATTGTATAGTTTGTAATATGTAGTATATTGTAATTTGTATTGTATAGCCAATATTATTTGTAAATTATGTGTTTTTTTTATGTTATCTGTGATGACGTCATTTTGGAGAATAAACCTTGCTTTCTTTCTTTCTTTCTTTCTTTCTTTTTACTGGAAACAAGGCATTCCATCTTGATCATCAGGGATAACAACGCGTTCTGTAATTTGATTCTTAATCGAGGATAGATTTAGATCTCTATGGGGTACTATATCTACGGACCACCGCATCCATTTACCTTTTGTGAAACCTGTTGTCAAAGAAAAATAAACTTTGTAGCAATGAGAGTGATTTTATTTTTATCATCAACCTCGTTATAGGCATTACCATCAGATTGTTGGATTGTTTATCATCTTCTATCAATATTAAAATTGATAGAAGTTTTTAGGATTTCTTATTAACTTTTTTATTTTCTCTATTTTTAATTACTTTCTCTATTTTTAATTTTTTCATCACAGAAACGATGTATAATAAGTAATTCTATATTGTCGATAAAAGTAATTTACCGTAAAAATTTTCCAATATTTTTCAGACAGCGAGAAAACTTATTAAGCTTTTAAAAAATTTACAGTAAAAAAAAACTTATAATGCTTCGATTAAGTAACAAATAACAAAATGAATGAGCGTATACTAATTTAATCGTTCGAACTAAACGATTTTTATGTAACGAATATTTTACAAACTTGGAACACATTAGGTACAACATGACACAATAATTTGAAAAAATTAAACAAACTTTTTTTTAAATTATTTACTAGCATGCTCTGTTTTGTAACATACAGACAGGCATTGGCAGTTTGTTTGATTTTTTTGGCAGTTTGTTTCACAATTTGTTGGAAACAGATGTCAAACACCTAATGACGATGACTTACAGCAGCTGGAATTTTCCCTACCATAATAAATATAATCAACTACTTAGTCGATATATAATTGAGCGGATTTCAAATAAAATGGCGCGTACGTAAGCGGAACCTAATATTTTTCATAAATCGAAATGGACTTAAATGTGAATATTTCGATGGTAAATTTAATACGAGGGTGGATTGAAAAGTACTCGGCCTAACCAAGAAAATAAACACATACTAAATCAGTTATATTTTTATTTTACATAATCACCATCAAGTTCAATACACTTTTGCCACCTCCCCTTCCAAGCATTTAGACCGTTGAAAAAAAATGATTCTTCCTTAGAGTCAAAATATGCGTCTACAGCTGCTTTGACTTCGTCGTTTGTCGAAAATCTTTGACCTCCCAAGTGCTTTTTTAGGTTAGGGAACAGAAAGAAGTCTGACGGTGCCAGATCAGGTGCATACGGCGGATGCGGTAACAGTTCAAAGCCACAGTTGTGAATTTCAGCCATTGACTGTACTGACGTGTGAACACGGGCGTTATCTTGATGAAACAGGACTTTTCTTCTGAGCATTCCTCGACGTTTTTCTTTTATTTCCTCTCGTAAACGACGTAGTAAGGTGCAGTAGTAATCAGAGTTTATAGTCTGACCCCTTTCAAGATAATCAATCATAATCACACCTTTCGAGTCCCAGAATACTGAAGCCATCACCTTATTTGCCGACAAAATCGACTTAGCCTTTTTAGGGGGTGGTGAACCAGTCTTCTCCACTGTTTTGATTGTTGTTTTGTTTCCGATGTACAGTAATGAACCCATGTTTCGTCCATAGCAACAAAACGATTCAAAAAATCATCTGCATCGGCTTCAAATAACTCCAAACAGTCGCGTGAAATAGTCAATCGCGTCCTTTTTTGTTCAACTGAAAGCAGTCGCGGAACCCACCTCGCAGACCTTGTGGAAACCCAACTCGTTGACAATGATGTTTTGAGTTCGTTCATAAGAGATGCCTATAATCTCGGCTATCTCTCTAATTTTTAATCTGCGGTCTCCCATTATTAAATCAAGTACTTTTTTAATATTTTCGTCAGTAGTTGACGTCGAAGGCCTTCCAGAGCGGGGTTCAACTTTCACACTCTCTCTACCACGCTTAAATTCTGCTATCCATTTTTTGACGGATGAATATGACAGAGCACAATCGCCTAATGTACTGACCATGTCATCATGGATGGCTTTTGATGATAGCCCCTTCTTATGGAGGTACTTAATGACGGCACGCTGCTCGATTTGCTCCATTCGCGGAAATTATATCCGATTACTTTGTTAATAAATTTATAAAATCACAACTAATTATCGCACACGTTTCGAACTTCACACAATGAACTAGTCTGAACTGAACTAAATAATGTGGGTAGATTTGATTTTTAGAATTGAATGGATCTGTGTTAGGCCGAGTACTTTTCAATCCACCCTCGTAAATTGTCCTATAATGCAAAAATATTAAGAATATTTTTAATAATATTCATTAAAAATCCATTTTAAGGGACCGTATACTGCAATATTTATTCAGTTTCGTAACTTTTTAAATTACCGTTTAAATAAAATAAAATTAATTATTATTCATATAACTTTTATTGTTTGAGTTAAATCAATGAAAAATCTTTTTAAAAACTAAGCTTATTATATAATTCTTCGTAGAAATTTAATTAATCAACTGTGTAAAGCTACATTACGTAACTTTTCAGATATTTCGGGGGAAAAAATATCATTTACCACAATATTTGAAAAAAGTTTAATATCAAACTCTATTAACGAAATAAAATTATAAAAAAAATAAACATTATTAAACTTTTAAAAGCACTAAGATCATCAATATTTGTAAGATAAACGTAAAAATTTAAACTAATAACTGTGGGACAGTTACGATAATGGAATAATGTGTTACGAAAAGGAACAGCTTAGGGTGTATGCACATATATACACTATTTTTACATAAGTACTAAAATAATACCTAATTACTATAATTTAAATGTTTTTGGAATATCGTCAATATCTTTTTATAAGAAAAAATTTTATTAACTTTTATTGAATCTATAAAAAAATTAATTGACTATGTTTGGATCATAAACAAGTTTCCCTTGCTTTAGTACTTAGTGATAAAACATAAAAGGTTTGTATCTATAAAATTTATACTTAACTGTGTAACTGTAACTAACTTACCGCCTTCCTGTTTGTAAATTTTATAAAGATTACAAATTGTGTCAACCAAATTACCTTATTTGCAGTTTTCTTTTTACTTTTATCTTACACTCTCTTTTTCCTGCAGTACACCTTGTTATAATCTCTCAGATAAAATATTTCCATTTCTTCTTTTACTTTAGTATTTAATAAACGCCGCTTAAAAGAAAATTTTATTCCGCTTTTCAAACCTTAAAATTTTACCGTAATTTCCATTTTGACCAGTTATTTTCGAAAAATTGTTAATCACTCCTTTTAACAATCTCTTACCTTTTTGAGTCTTGTGTTTATAAGTCATTTGGAGCGTTTGTATTGTTTGTATTGTTTGGATTGTTTTCTCAAACGTCCTACTAGTAAGTGTAATCTTTCTTGATTTCTTTTCGATTTAGTTAAGGCATTATTTAAAAAACGTATTTTCTTCTTCAAACAATTATTAATTTTAATGTCTCTTGGTTCAGAAGTCTTACTTTCTAGTTTTCTTTCTTCAGAAAAAATTTACTTTTCTTTTTTTGCTGTTTTGATTTCTCCAGTATCTTCTTTTTTTTTCTTGTAAACTTCATACTTTTTTGATCTTTTTTCAAATTTTCTCGGAATCGTTTTGCCCGTTCGGACCCTGTGAGAGGCATTCTGTTTTGTAGGTAGGTTTTAAAAAATAACTTTTAAAAGATTCTGAAAGGTTAAAAAAACATATTTTGTAGCTGCAGATATATTCAGACCTACTTACTATATTTCAAAGCT